>ML664168.1:975700-999441 GCA_007570785.1 Antilocapra americana | reverse complement strand
CATTTTTTGAGTTTCTACTACATATTTACACTCCTGAATGGTTAAGTAAAAAAAATACATCGGATTTTTAAATACAAAAAACCAAAAAAAAAAGAAAAAAAAAAAAAAAAAAAAAAAAAATCCAAAGAAAGTTCATAGCCATTTGTATTTTTATTTCATAGACATAGACATGTATAATGTATATGGTGTGCAATATGTAATTCATAGATATAGTATAATTATAATAGGGACTTTGTTATTTCCACTTCAATATCCTTGCCTAAAGAAACCCATGGACAGAGGAGCCTGGCAGGCTACAGTTGATGGGGTTGCAAAGAGTTTGATGCTACTGAGTGACTGTCAGTTTCACACTTTCATTATTGCTATAAGTTTCACACTTTCACTTTCATTATTACTAAAATTGATTTTAAAGATATCTGAATTCTAGAATTTTCCAGGCAGGTAAATGTGGATAGGATGATTGATAATGTATTAGAACCATAAACAATGGATCAATGGTGAAGATATTTCTAAGATTTTTGGGGAAATAATACAATTCCACAAGGCTTTTGCTGACGTTTTAAAATTCTGATTCCTTATATGCTGATGACATAAAATAAATGACAAAAATAGATGTCTTCAATTCAGTAAAAATAGACTCACCACGAAGTCATCTGTAAAAGCCCTTTCCTATGCAGTTTTGGAAACACTGATTCCATTTGATTTTGTCACAGCCATAAAGATCTCTGGGATGCAAAGAAAAATAGAGATTGAAATAAGTTGTGATTATTTATTTGCCATGTCTTATTTTGTCTACTGTAAGCATCAGAGAATTATTCTTTTGGAACTAACAGTGTATATTGTTTCTTTCTGTTTTAGGTAAGCACATTAATTATTCCTGGTATAATCAGACAGCATCAAGGTAAATTATATTTCATAAAAATGACCAGTATGTAAATATATATGAAGTTTTAGAAAAAATAGTTAAGATCAAGTTTCTTTTTGGAACTAAATAGTGAAAATACCTTAGAAAACAGAAAATCTAAATGTTGAGTTTTTTTGTTTGTTTTATTCTGATATCAGAGCTATAAACTTACCAATAAAGATGTGTGTCATATGGATTATTAAAAATGTTTACTACGTTCTAATACTATTAGATCCTTTCTCATATTTTAAAGAGAAATGCAAATCAGAATATTTTACACTCAAAACATTATACAAGCACATTTGTTGTCAATATGCAAATTAATGTATTGATTGCATATATTTGACTAAAAATAAACTGAAATAGAGCAAAGAAGTGATTTTCTAATATAAGAAGATGCTAATACTTATTTTAAATGATATGTATTTCATGCATTAAACTTTTAACTATGAAAAATAGAGTAATATGAATCAATTATATTTGTCACTCTGAAGATTAGTTATCAGCTAACATTAGAAATTAAATTCTCCTGAAAATAAATTATTTTTCTAGGAGGAATATGCTATGGTCCATAAAATTCATATTACTTTTTCTATAATTACTCAACTCATAGTTAAGTATGCTGTTTTGGTAGTCACAACTGAAAAATCCAAATTTAATAATAGTTACAGGGTAAAATAAGTTCTATCAATTTCTAGAAATACATGTAATGTTTATATTTATATATTCTAGGAAACTTGTTCAATTTCCAATTTTAATTTCAAAATGAAATAAAAGAGTGTTTATAGTTACTTGCAATTTAGCTTGTTTCTCTGAATTTTTGCACTGAAGGCCAAGTGAATTCAAGTTTGTAGGAGCATATCAACTTTGTAGGTGCAGTATAATCAGGCATTCTTAGGGACACAAGACCAAATTATTTGTTTTTGTAACAAAGACAACAAGTGGATGGTTCAGGAACCCACATTACTTTAGAGTTTATTACTTTTGAGCCCAGCAGCTCTGGAAGGGGAGGTGAAGTCTCATTATCTCAGGAAAGGATAAAGTATTTTTAATTAGAAGAAAATATCATCATTGTTCATTATAGTATATCAAAATTAAATGATCTCAGTTATGCAACAAAGATATTCACCTTCTTCTAAACAAACACGTGAACTTTAGTAAGTAGTGAGGCTAAATTTTACTTTTATTATTAAATAATTATGTTGGATTGAGAAGCATAGGAGTATTGTTTGGCTAGTGTTTTGCTCCTCATTTACCACTTTACCTTTCCTATAATGTGAGTTGTTGGGACTCTAATAAAATATATGCTTTTTGTTTTAATTAGAAGCTAATATTTAATTGGTTAAATTGAGACTCGTTTCTATTAGCATAGGTAAATGTCTACAATGTTAGAAAACATGAGAAACTTTCTAAATGCTTCCTAATTGTGTTTCTCTGGAAAGGTTTAGCAACATCTGTTTTGAATGAGTATTGCAGTACATATTTGAAATCACACATTTAAGTAAAAAATTATTTTTTTCATCTCAAAATGTATCAGTAAGGGAGAAAAAGTTCAAAATTTTTGCAAGTGTGACCACTGTTTATAATGATAATCAAATATAGATAATTTCATAGAAATGTACATCAAAACTACTCTATGGCCTCAAAACAAAATATTTTGACTTACTCTTACATATTCAGAAACATAAAATTCAAGTGCATAGTCTCATATTTTTGATTAAGCAAATCTTAAACAGAAAATATTTTAAACTTTGTTGGTAAAATTAGCATAGGTTTCTGTTTAACTAAAGAATTAGAAATATAAACTTTCTCTGATGATTGTGAATTATGTCATGTTTCAGGTTCCATTGTAGTAAATGTTTTAATAGAACATAATAAGAGTAAAAGATACATGTAGATGTACTTTCACCAAAACAAAGAAAATAAGTAACAAAAGCAAAAGTAAAAAATATAAAACGTCCTTAACCGTGCCAAGTATTCTTAACTATGTAATTTTCACTTGGCATTTTCTCTGAAATAAAAAGCACAACAAGGTTTTTTTTTTTTTTTTTTTTTTTTTGCATTTATTGCTAGTTGGATTCCAACTAATTGGTTTTTACTTAATGTTAGTATTCCAGAGTGCATGATATATGTTCTTTGTCCATTTGAGGCTATACTTTGAATGTAAACACTCAACAATGACATTATGAGTTCAAGATTGATAGTTATTTGATTTAGCAGCATCTATTGTTGTCTGATATATGCCAAGCAGATGCTCTTCCTTGAAATTCAACATGCAATTTGATTTACTCACATGACATGTAGCCTTGATAGAAGAATACTATTGCTATTTATGCACAGGTATTATAATTAGCAATTGTATGTGTCTTTAGTCAAGCAAATGTATATAGACTGGGTCAAACATCATTAACTTTAATAAGAACAACAATGGGCAAACACTTTGAATCAGAGTTCTTTTATGTTTCAAGGCATCTAGAGTTGTTTTTCCAATTAACAGTCCTTTCCTTTAATGCTCTTGGAGAATTAATGAAAACACAACTATATATGTCATCAGAATGATATTCTTTCATATGTCTGTCATTGTATTGCAAATCTGTCACATTATATAGAGTAGTAATGAAAAAAATACCCAGAGACAAACACAACTGTTAATTTAATTCTCTATTCACGTTTTGTAATATGCAGCAACACAATAAAAACTGCTGTAATTGTAACTGAATTATACTGCTTCATAGTTTATGTGGGGACACAAAGGGATTTAGGACAAATATAAGAAGTGATCATGCTGAGTATTAAAAAGGTCTGAACAGGGTTTTCTGACAGAATATCTGTAAAAACCAAACAAAAGTTTATTTGTCCTAAAAATATATATATATGAAGATTATATAATACCATGCCAGTGATTTTGTGTATTGTAATTCTAAGGAAACCTAATTTCCTATAATGGAATATGCATTAGATTCCACTTTTCCAAGGAAGTCTCTTGCTCAGTGTTAACAATCCAATGATATCTTGTGACCTTTTCTATGCAAATATGAATAATTTCAGACTATCATAGCCTCTCCTGCACTACTCCTTAAAGGAACATCTTTAATTGCTTTTATAGTCTCGATTTTATTTTAACCTTCATTACCTGTAACATCTTCTTTGGAGCTTGAAATTAACTTTTCTTTCTTCACCATTTTATCCTTTCCTAATTTGGTAAGCCATGATTTAACTTTTCTACTAAAGTACTGGGGGGTTCCATGCAACATAGACATGATTAACTTAATATGATAAAGTATAATTTTATTATATTATTCTATTAATCACATTCACTGAAAGAGAAATACATCCTTTTTCTATGGAGATCATTCAGAGATGTGCCATCTTTTGCATATGTAAGCAAAATTAAGGGTACTGCAATAGTAGAATGTACAAATTAGGGTGTTTACTTAGTAATAAAAGATTTTGCGCCATCTCAACTAGGTTCTTACTAACTCAACCTTTTTGTCATCAACAGATAAACATCTATTAAGAGACTGACCTGAAAATCAAAGCTATGATCTTAGTCTACTCAGGTGGTACTCTAAACAATGAAGCTAACCAACCCAATCTAGGCTATAATTTAGGAGAGAGAATGAGATCAGATAACAAAGCTATCATTATCTTTTAAATTTTATTTTTCTACCTAAATGTTTCTCTGGAATAGATTGAATATGTCACCCCATCCTTAAAGTTAACACACTGTTCTTTAAGTATATTAGCATCCCAGCTCAGTTATAAGGTAGTGACAATGTACATTTTCTTATTCTAAAATTAAAATAAGGCCATTTAGCATTTGTTTTTGTTCTTATAATTATAAGATGGTGGGAGGTTTAATTTTAAATAACACAAACTATCATACTTATTATGGAAAGGAAATCAAACATAATTGCAACAAAAATGATTAAGTATTTTAAAGTTTCAAGGGGCAATAAATAATCATAAAAATGTCATAATACTCATGATCATCCTGACATCATTGCTATAGACCTCAAATGTTTGAAGCTCTTATGTGAATAAGCAAAGGATGGTCAAACTTAGTCCAAGTCACTGGCTGTGGCCTGAGTGGAGAAGCTGTGTCCCATTAACCTTTGTGATTCCCTTTTAACCTGGCATAATGCTTGCCACATTTTAGACACTTATGAGTATTTTTCTTGTTGTTATTGGCACATACACTTATTAGATTATTTTACAAAGAAAAAAGTCTATATTGACATATGCCAGGTTTCATATAATCTAAGCAGGGTGAAATTTAATAAACTGTTTATTACAAATCATCTATCTTAAAGTCCTTACATGAGGAAATTAGGTAGTCAGGCTGGTTCAAATATACCTACCTTTTTACTTACCTACACATTTACCAACGTAGATGGATAGAAAGACCAAAAAAAGAAAAAAAAGCTTTCTTTAAAAATAATTGTTCCTTATTACAGTCTTTTAGATTACTAGAGATTTTAGAAATGGAACCATTAATATTCCTAAAGATTTTTATTAATAAGAAGTAAATTAGTAAATATTCAGTGTGCAATCATTTTTCCTTTTTTCTTTCTGATTCTGTAATCTATGCCAGGTTTTTAAGATATACAAAAGAAATGGCATGAAATCTGTTCTCAAAAACTCATGATCTATTGTAGGCAGTATTGTCCAGTTGGGGCAGCTGACTTCTAAATGAACATGAATACTTTGTTTTAAAACCCATACTTCTAAAATCGTAACTTTGAACTACCTGGTTTAGTGGTATAACATTAACAATTGAATGAATGCATCATTCCGTCACACAGTCATGTCTGAATCTTTGCAGCCCAATGGACTGCAGCACACCAGGCCTCCCTGTCCATCACCAACTCCTGGAGTTTACTCAAACTCATGTCCATCGAGTCAGTGATGCCATCCAACCATCTCCTCCTCTGTTGTCACCTTCACCTCCCGCCTCCAATCTTTCCCAGCATCAGAGTATTTTCTAGTGAGTCAGTTCTTCGCATCAGATAGCCAAAGCATTGGAGTTTCAGCTTCAGAATCAGTCCTTCCAATGAATATTCAGGACTGATTTCCTTTAGGATAGGACTGGTTGGATCTCCTTGTAGTCCAAGGGATTCTCAACAGTCTTCTCCAACACCACAGTTCAAAAGCATCAGTTCTTTTGCACTCAGCTTCCTTTATACTCCAACTCTCACATCCATACATGACTACTGAAAAACCACAATTTGACTAGATAGGACTTTGTTGACAAAGTAATGTCTCTGCTTTTCAATATGCTGTCTAAGTTGGTCATAACTTTTCTTCCAGGCAGTAAGTGTCTTTTGATTTCATAGCTGCAGTCACCATCTGCAGGGATTTTGGAACCCCAAAATATAAAATCTGTCACTGTTTCCAGTGTTTCCCCATCTATTTGCCATGAAGTGATTGGACCAGATGCCATGATCTTTTCTGAATGTTGAGTGTTAAGCCAAATATTTTATTGTGCACTTTCACTTTCACTAAGAGGCGCTTTAGTTCTTCTTAAGTTTCTGCCAGAAGAGTGGTGTCATCTGCGTATCTGAGGTTATCGGTATTTCTCCCAGCAATCTTGGCTCCAGCTTGTGCTTCCTCCAGCCCAGCGTTTCTCATGATGTACTCTACATATAAGTTAAATAAACAAGGTGATGATATGCAGCCTTGACATACTCCTTCCCGATTTGGAACCAGTCTGTTGTTCCATGCCCAGTTCTAACTGTTACTTGACCTGCATTAAGATTTCTCAGGAGGCAGGTCAGGTGGTCTGGTATTCCCATCTCTTGAAGAATTTTCCACAGGTAATTGGGATCCACACGGTCAAATGCTTTGGCATAGTCAATAAAGCAGAAGCATATTTTTTTCTGGAACTCTCTTGCTTTTTTGATGACCCAGCTAATATTGGCAATTTGATCTCTGGTTCCTCTACCTTTTCTAAATCCAGCTTGAACATCTGGAAGTTCACAGTTCATGTACTATTGAAGCCTGGCTTGGAGAATTTTGAACATTATTTTGCTAGCATGTGAGATGAGTGCAATTGTGCAGTAGTTTGAACATTCTTTGGTATTGCCTTTTCCAGTCCTGTGGCTACTGCTGAGTTTTCTAAATTTACTGACATACCAAGTGCATCACTTTCACAGCATCATCTTTCAGGATTTAAAATAGCTCAACTACAATTCCATCACCTCCACTAGCTTTGTTAGTAGTGATGTTTCTTAAGGCCCACTTGACTTCACATTCCAGGATGTCTGACCCTAGGTGAGTGATCACACCATTGTGATTATCTGGATCATGAAAACCTTTTTGTACAGTTCTTTCTTTCTTTCCACTTTTTCTTAGTATCTTCTACTTTTGTTAGGTGCATAACATTTCTATCCTTTATTGTGCCCATTTTGCATGAAATGTTCCCTTGGTATCTCTCATTTGTTGAAGAGATCTCTAGTCTTTCCCATTGTATTGTTTTCCTCTATTTCTTTGCATTCATCACTGAGAAAGGCTTTCTTATCTCTCCTTGCTATTCTTTGAAACTCTGCATTTAAATAAGTATATCTTTTCTTTTCTCCTTTGCCTTTAGCTTCTCTTCTTGTCACAGCTATTTGTAAGTCCTTCTCAGACAAGCATTTTGCCTGTTTTCATTTCTTTTCATTGGGTATGGTCTTGATCACTGCCTCCTGTACAATGTCACGAACTGCCTTCCATAGTTTTTCAAGCACTCTGTCTATCTGATCTAATTCCTTGAATCTGTCCGTCACTTCTACTGTATAATCACGAGGGATTTGATTTAGGTCATACCTGAATGGTGTGGTCATTTTCCAAACTTTCTTCTATTTAAAACTGAATTTGGCAATAAGGAGTTCATGATCTGGGCCACAGTCAGCTCCTGGTCTTGTTTTTGCTGACTGTATAGAGCTTCTCAGTATTTGGCTACATAAATATGATCAATCTGATTTTGGTATTGACCATCTGGTGATATCCCTGTGTAGAGTCATCTCTTGTATTGTTGGAAGAGGGTGTTTGCTATGATCAGTGTGTTCTCTTGGCAAAAACTCTGTTAGCTTTTGCCCTGCTTCATTTTGTATCCCAAGGCCAAATTTGCCTGTTACTCCAGGTATGTCTTGACTTCCTACTTTCACATTCTGGTCCCTATAATGTAAAGGATATCTTTTTTGGGTGTTAGTTCTAGGAGGTCTTGTAGGTCTTCATAGAACTGCTCAGCTTCTTCAGCATTACTGGTTGGAGCATAGACTTGAACTACGTGATATTGAATGGTTTGTCTTGGAAACAAACAGATCATTCTGTCATTTTTGAAGTTGCATGGGTAAATTCAAAATTAAAAAAAAAAAAAAAAAAACTTGTTCAACACCATTTAGAGTATATATATTTACCTAAACCCATTCTTCTTCTAAAGCGACTTAGTATGCATGCATACATTGTAGACGGAAATGTCAACTCACTCCAGTATTCTTGCCTGGAGAATCCCAGGGATGGAGGAGCCTGGGGGGCTACAATCTATGGAGTCTTACAGAGTCGGCCACGACTGGACGACTTAGCAGCAGCAGCAGCACTATTTTTCTGGCTCATATTGAAGAATACCTGTTTTCTGTTACTTCTTTGAAGGTTTTGTCATCATTACCGATGTATTCTTCTCTAAAAATATACAAGCATATACAGAAATAGACCACTCTGGTTATTCTAAATTTAAAAGAATGTTTTTTGAATTATCCTATAGGATCATAGTATTAGATGATAATGTAATGGTTAAAGGTTTCTTTTTTTAATATTAATATTTGAATTTCAATTTTCTCCTATTTCTGCATAAAGAAACTTAAGAAAATTTCCCATAAAAATCTTGATCTTACAGCTGCTTATAATTAGTTTTAATACTTATAGTTTCAGAACTATTTCAAATTAATTCATTTTTAAAATTTTAATGTGTTTACTGTTGAATATTAAGAAATTTTAAATACATTCTGGGATTCATATACTGAAAGAATGAAAAAAATATTTTTCTCTACTTACATGCCTCTCTATTAAAAATAAAAACTCTGATATAAATTATTTCTAAGCCAAGTGCATAATCAATAGGAATCTATTCCTATCCATATGTTCCTTCTCAGCTAAAAACATACCGTCTGTGTTCCAGATTAAATTATTCAGTCATCTTGCATCAGGAATTTTGGGCTGTCAGTAATACTAGAATTGAATCATTGTCCTGATTTTTAAAACATGACAACCATGACTATTGTTGACTCTATATTTCAATATTTTGACTTTAATTTTGCTCTTTTAGTTGCACAGTTTTATTGATAATATTGGGGTTTTCTTGGTGACTCAATTGGTACAGAATCTCCCTGCAATGCGGGAGACATAAGAGATGTGGGTTCGATCCCTTAGTTAGGAAAATCCCTTAGAGAAGGAAATGGCATCCCACTCCAGTATTCTTACCTGGGAAATCCCATGGACAGAGGAGCCTGGCAGGCTACAGTCAATGGGGCAGCAAAAATCAGACATGACTTAACTACTAAACCATCACCATAGAGTATCAAGGATGTTTTCCAGAAACCTTTCTCTTTCATTTAATAAAAATATTTAATGACAGATAGACTAATAAAACCCTGAAGAAAGGAATGGCTACCCAATTCAGTATTCTTCCCTAGAGAACTCCATGGACAGAGGAGCCTAGTAGGGTACAGTCTATAGAGTCACAGAGTCAGACAAAGCTGAGCAACTAACACACACAGAGAGACTAATAAAAGATAAATATTGAGAAAGAAATGTATACATTGTATGTATCCCATTTTCAAACACTGTGGAGATTATCGCCACTGAGTCAAATATCGTTTCTCACCTAAGCACACCATCTATCTCTCACTGAGCCAAATACTGTCTCCCATTGTAAGTTCTGATTCAACCATTCTTTTAATGATAGTGAGTGCACTATCTTCTTAATTATTTGGAAAGACAAACACACAACTATACGATAGTTCAGTGAAGTTTTCTGCCACTATATTTATTATAAGAACCAACTTTTCCATAGCATGTACTTCATTTCCTTTCAAGCCCTCAAACAAAACATCTTTTAAATCCCTATTTCCAACAACATTCTATTTTAAATATTCTAGTCTATTTCTATCAAATGTTTCAAATGTCTTTCTGCTTCTACTCATTAGCAGATTCTAAAGTCTCTTTGCCATTTTCAGGTATTTCTTATAGCACACTCCACTTTTAGTTATCAAAACATGTATTGGTTTATTGTGACTACTATAATAAATCACCACAGTCACCATATACACCAATAAAAATGTATTCTCCCACAGTTCTGGATGCCAGAGTTTGGAATTAGTATGACTAAGCCCAAACCAAGTGTCTGGAGGGCCATGGTCCCTCTGTAGGCTTTAGAAATGAACACATGCCTTGCCCCTTCCAACTTTTGGTAGCTGCTGGCTTTCCTTATGCTGCATCATTCTATTCTCTGAATTTGTGGTCACATACCCTCCTCTTCTTTTCTGTGTTTCAAATCTCACTCTGTTGTCTCTCATAAAGATATTACAGTGCATTAAAGGCTCACAGAGATAATCCAGGATAATCTCTCCATCTCAAGATCTTCAATTTAGTCACATCAGCAAAAGCCTTTTTTTCTTATTAAGTAACTTATAAGGTAACTTTAGGACATCTATCTTTAGGTGGCATTTTCAGTTTACACAGGTGCCATCTTAGAATTCTTACCACTTCCCACTACTAAGAAAGTTGTATATATCTTTCAGATTACTTCAGGACTATTTATATTTTTATTGCATTACTGAATATAATATAAATTATATGTTATGAATATATTTCAAACATAACATTAGGCTATAATATAGATTAGGCATAGTAGAAACTTAATTTCCTTGGCCAATTCCAACTGAATGCTAGTGGCTCAATTAAGAAGAGGTTTCAAGTCCACATCCAAGCTTAACAGGAAATGGTGTTGTTTGTGGGAGTTGTTGTGCAATCATGTCATATTTACCTTTCACAGTCAACTGTAGTAACATCAGATATCTGATAATCATTGGAAAAATACGCAATAAGAAGTGAATATATATGTAAGCAATGTCACCCCCTTCAAGTTAATGTATTGTTTTATTCTTTATATAATATTGCAGATTCTTTCATAAGGGTGATGTTGGATTTTCTTATCAGCTAGTTATCTACTCAAATGCATTTTTGGGCAACTTTATTTTTATTTATTTATTTTTAATTTGATTTTTGGGGGGGCAACTTTAAATCAATGTTTTTATTATTTAATCTGACTCTTCCACTTATTAGGTCTCTGACTTAGTGTTTCTTCTTTACCTTAGAATAATAACTACCTCACATGTTCATTGTGAAAATCTACTATTGTATGACTAACTTTTTGTTACTGAGGCCAGGCATTATTATTTTTTGCTGCCATTTACCCTGATTCATTAAGATATTAACAAGCATGACATCCAATCTGTGTTTAAGTTGAAGTCCTATAGAGAGAGTGGACAATAAGTCTATGATTAAAACTCAGTATAAGCATAGAAAAAACACTGAGTTGTAGAGTTAAATAATAGTTAACTTGATTTTTGATTTGGAGGAAATACTACACTATTTGACAGGTTTCCTGGTACTATTTTAAATATATGAAGAGAAATTAGAGAAAACATTTCAGTACAGGTTGTTTTCTTTATGACCACTGAATTTGGAAAGAGCTTGCATAATATAAGAAAGTTCTACTTCAGTGAGTAAAAAATGCAAAATGTATTGCAAAACAGAATGTATATTTTTATTAATAATTAACATTAATTTTCTCAATCATACACACTAAAATCTGCCAACAATGCTTTTGTCCCTGGAGACATATATGAAATATCCTTATGTTTATTCATTTTCATTTTATGCATGAAATTCTTAATTAGTATGTTTGATTAATTAAAGGATATTATTACGAATATAAAGTTTAATCCATTTATAACTGAGTGAACACACTATTTTTGAAATTTCATAGATACAAGTTTCACAAATTTTCATCAAATGTCTACTTTTAAAGAAGCCTGATTATGTTTATATTTTTTTGTGGAAAACTGTTATTTTAATAATATTGTTTGTGTTTAATAAATGAATGACACACATGTAAATAAAGTAGATTTTATCATTTTTTTACAAAATGATTTTTGCAAGAATATATATAAATACACTAGTCATTTTATTTTATGTATTTAATGCAAATTTTGAATTTTCATAGCCAACAAAATAGAAGGAAACTAATGTTTTTAAACACCTATTCTTTCCCTTGTACCATGACATAGAGATTCTATTTGCCATTTCAATATGTTTTTGTAGTTATGTTATTAGGTACACCAAACAATTCCGGTTTTCTACTTGAATCATGATTATAAAGAATTGGACATTTAGATGTTTGCATGAATTCATTTTCTGTTGTACCCTCATAAGCCATCTCTAGCTTGGATCATATGGGAAAAAGTAATAGAAATTAGTTTGATTTTCTGGGTATATTCCTTCATTGAATACAGTAAAGAAAAAAAAATAGTGATTTTAGGCAAATTTGTACTAGAATCTTTCAGACACACCAGGTAGTAAATTGTTCAGTTGCTTCGTTGTGTCTGACTTTTTGCAACCCCATGGACTACAACATGCCAGACTTCCCTGTCCTCCTAGTAATGCACCTGGTTTTGTGGTTTTATTCCATTTTTTTGTTTGTTTGTTTCTTTCAAGTAAAAGTATCTTACTTCCATATCATTATAGATGGGGAGGTGAATAACATGATTGTCTATTGCAGAAAAGTTTTAGTTATTATTTAGTCTTCCAAGAACAGCATATTAAACCTAGACAGCATATTAAAAAGCAGAGACATTACTTTGCCAACAAAGTCTGTCTAGTCAAGGCTATGGTTTTTCCAGTAGTCATATATTGATGTGAGAGTTGGACCATAAAGAAAGTTGAACACTGAAGAACTGATGATTTTGAACTGTGGTGTTGGGAAGACTCTTGAGAGCCCCTTGGATGGCAAGAAGATCCAACCAGTCCATCCTAAAGGAAATCAGTCCTGGATGTTCATTGGAAGGACTGATGTTGAAGCTGAAACTCCGATACTTTGGCCACCTGATGTGAAGAGCTGACTCATTTGAAAAGACCCTGAGGCTGTGAAAGATTGAAGGCAGGAGGAGAAGGGGATGACAGAAGATGACATGGTTGGATGGCATCACCGACTCAATGAGCAAGAGTTTGAGTAAACTCCAGGAACTGGTGATGGACAGGGAGGCCTGGCATGCTGCAGTCCATGGGGTGGCAAAGAGTTGGAAATGACTGAGCAACTGAACTGAACTGATGCTTCCCAGGTGTCACTAGGGGTAAAGAATCCACCTGCCAAAGCAGAAGATGCAAGAGACACAAGTTAGATCGCTGGCTAGGGGAAAATAGTCTGGAGTAAGTAATGGCAACCCACTCCAGTATTCTTGGCTGGAGGATTCCACGGACAAAGAAACCTGGCAGGGTATAGTCCATGATGTCACAGAGTCAGACACAACTGAGAGGTCGAACACATCATCATCATCAGTATGCTAAGCTCTGATGATTTAGATTGGATATTTCCAGTTTTTAGTGAGAATATTGGGCTTCCCAGGTGGTGCTGCTGGTAAAGAAAATGAAAGTGTGAAGTTGAAAGTCACTCAGTCATGTCTTTGCAACCCCATAGAATTCTCCTGGCCAGAATATTTGAGTGGGTAGCCTTTCCCTTCTCCAGGGGATCTTCTCAACCCAGGGATCAAACCCAGGTCTGCCAACATTGCAGGCAAACTCACCTGCCAATGCAGGAGACGCGGTTGGATCCCTGGGTTGGGAAGATCCCCTGGAAGAGGGCATGGCAACCTACTCCAGTATTCTTGCCTGGAAAATCCTGTGGATGGAAGAGCCTGGTGGAGCCTCTGGTCTATAGGGTTGCACAGAGTTGGACACAACTAAAGTGACTTAGCACAGTGAGAATATGTCCTATTTCATTAAAAATGCTATGTAGCATAACATATCTTCAAAAATGATTAACTATCTACCATGAAGGTACATGACATACCATAACTTTCCTATGTTAATTCATAAATTTATTCAGTAATTTACTTTGCCTAACATAATCAATTTTCTATTAGCAGAGTGAAAAATGAAAGTAATTGTCTAGAAAAAGCCAATGTAAAATTCACTCTGCCTCAAAATATCTAGAAAATTAAAAAAAAAAAAAACACGAAGTATTTAGGACAAGTATCTACATGCTTATTTGTGTTTTCTGCTTAACTTTGGGTATATCTCAGGCATATATGTATCTGTTTTGTCCCTTCACTCTAGGAAATCCATTATATAATTTAACTAAGACAACTATAATAAATGGCCTCTTCTCACGAAATTAATGTTTTTTGTTTCCCCCTAGAAGAACTATCTATATATGAAAGCTTTCTAGATCTTAGTTATCTATATCCCATTTTTTACACTCTTTGTTATCAGCTACTATGGCTATATGCTAATTAACATCATTTGCATTTAAGTGTGATGATTTAAGTCACTCTTATGTTTGCATCTCTGTTTATTGAAATAAAGCACTCTTTAGGCTTGCATTAGCAGTTGTAAGCTCATAATTTTCACTGAGAGTAATTCCTTCCTATAATGAATATTTTGGAAATGGAAAGTAATTAAAGACTAACAAAAGTAAGCAAATGAATTTTTAAAGCTCCTTAATTATTGTGTGAAGCATAATGGACATTTAAGATAACACATCTTCTGCAAAAAATTTAAAACCTTTTAGAGAATTTATATATTCAGTAAGTCCATAGAATTCATTCACATTTGACAGATGAGGAATTGAGGAATTCTGGCAGACAGTTTAGAAAATTTATGGAAGATCATTCAAAAAAAAAACAATGAAAGAGCAGGAAATGATATAAAATATTTTTCTTCTATGGTGATATTCAAGTACCAAGTACATAATGAAAGAGTACTGTGTTGAACCACTCCTACTAATGAGGAGTCCTCTTGCAAGGGTGTGGATCCAGGAGACGTAGTGATAGCCATTCTTCAAAGGATGCTAGTTAGCAAATCATCTTCACAGGACACTGAATAAGTGCTTGTGGGTTTGGGGAAAAAAAAAAAAAAACCTCTTTTGTTAAAGTCAGTTTGTTTTTTGCTATACTTAAAAGAGCATCTATGAAGTCACCAATATGTAATGAATTAATTTCATATCAATCAAAGAGGAAGGAAGGCAGTATCAAGGAAGAAATCTGAGTATGTCTGACTCCTAGATTCATCATTTGTATATGAACTAGGGTAAGATATATAAGCTATGTTTCTTTTTCCTTATGAAAAAATCAGTATCAGTATTAATTCAGTTGCTCAGTCACGTCCAACTCCTTGCAACCCCGTGAACTGCAGCACACCAGGCCTCCCTGTCCATCACCAACTCCCAGAGTCCACCCAAACCCATGTCCATCGAGTTGGTGATGCCATCCAGCCATCTAATCCTCTGTCTTCCCCTTCTCCTCCTGCACCCAATCCTTCCCAACATCAAGGTCTTTTCCAATGAGTCAACTCTTTGCTTTAGGTGGTCAAAGTATTGGAGTTTCAGCTTCAACATCAGTTCTTCCAATGAACACCCAGGACTGATCTTCTTTAGGATGGACTTGTTGGATCTCCTTGCAGTCCAAGGGACTCTCAAGAGTCTTCTCCAACACCACAGATTAATAATTAAACATAACTCACAGGCAACTGGAACATGAAAGTATAATTATATAGATATAAGGAACTTAATATAAAGTAGTCAATAAAATGACAACTGTATATATTTACATATGTACACACATGCATGTAATTTATTATTGGCAAGGAAAAGAACTTTTTGTCCAAAATATTTATCTATTTGTTCACTTATCTGAAAATTTTTCTCTAGCTCCAGTTATAAATATCCTTAGTAAAAGAAATAATATATCAATATGACTAAAAATTATAAGAAACTAATATTTTTCTCTTCTCTTTTCCTGGAGAGGAAAGCATTGGCGTATAGGAAGGTACTGTATCTATCATGGGAAAAAGCATGATGATAGAGCAAAAATGGAAGCAGTAGTTATTTTGTTTACCTATTTGTAGATAATCCTGGTGCATAAACAATGGAGCATTGTTTTAGCTCAATAAGGGAATGACACATTATTTATTGGTTGGTCAAATCAAAAATACATTTACTATATTGCTAAGTAATTAGGAACACATGTAATTTGACTAGCTATTCAATTATGAGTGTCCAGGTATAGAGACCCAGCCAGGTTATAAGCAAATCATTAAATCTTTTTCTCATATAGGTAGTTAATGCTATAAATTCCCTCCAAAGTACAACTTTAGTGGTAAAGATCCCACTTGCCAATGCAGCAGACATAAGAGATGCAGATTTGCTCCCTGGGTCGGGAAGATCCCGGCAACCCACTCCAATATTCTTACCTGGAAAATCTCATGGACAGAGGAGCCTGGCAGGCTATAGTCCATAGTGTCACAAGGAGTCAGACATGACTGAAGTGACTTAGCACAAGGCTATAAATTCCCTCTGAACTACAGCTTTAGCAGCATCTCAAACATTGTCATTTATTTTCATATTTATTCAATTTATTTAGATTTATGCTAGTTTTGGGGCTTCCTGGGTGGTACAGTGATAAAGAATCCACCTGCCAATGTAGGAAACTTAAGAGACGCTGGCTCAATCCCGTAGTCAGAAAGGTCCCCTTGAGAAGGAAGTGGCAACCCACTCCAGTATACTTGCTAGGGAAATCACATAGGCAGAGGAGATTGGCAGGCTAGAGTCCATGGAGTTGCAAAGAGTTGGACATGACTGAGTGAGCACATACATGTTAGTTTCTAATATTTGGGGATTAACAAGAAAATACTGTTTTTTCAACTTAATTTCATTATTCAAAGATATATTTTATCTGACTTGAATACTTTTACATTTATAAAAGTTTTGTTTTATGGTCCAGTATATATCCTATTTTGGTAAATATTTTTGTGTGCACTTGGGAAGAATGTAGAATCTGTGTTTGGATGGAATGTCCCAAATTTGTAAGTAGGTTAATTTTACTGATAGGGTTGTTCACATTTACTATCTCCTTATTGATATCATGTCCACTTGTTCAATCAAGTTTTGATTACGGGGTTGTCTTAGTCTGTCCAAGTTGCTATAACAGACTGGCATAGATTGGGTAGCATATAGACAACAGGACTTTTTTTCTCATAGCTCTGGAGGCTGGGGAGTCCAACATCAAGATACTGGCAGATTTGGTGTCTGGGGAGGACCTACTTTACATTTCATAGTGACCATCTTTTTTGTGTGTATTCTCACATTGCATAAGGAACAAGGGAGCTCTATGGGGTCTCTTTCATATGAACACTCATCATAATTGTGAAGTCTCCCTCCTCAGAAACTAATCACCTCCCAAAGGCCCTGATTCCTAAACCATCAATCACATTAGGGGTTAGAATTCCAACATATGAATCTGGGTGGGAACACAAACATTTAGTGTATAACAGGAGTTTTAAAAGCTCAGGTTATGATTGTGAATTTGTTTATCTGTGTAGTTGCATCAATTTTTGTTCATGTATTTGAATTTATGCTAGTATATGCAGATATTTTTAGGGTTCTATATCCTTATGACTAATGAACACTTTTATCATTGGGAAATGATATTCTTCTTTCCTGACAATATTCATTATCTGAAATCTACTTTATCTAACATTAATATAGTTGATTCATGATTATTGCTTTCTTAATAATTTTCTTTTCATTTTAAAACTCTTTAAGGCTTATTGAAAATATCATCAAGTACTACAGAGAGCCTCCATCTACCCCATAACACAGTATATTTCTTACAATTAATAAGCCAATGAGGTGATTTATTTGCTAAGTTGTGTTCAACTCTTGTGACCCCATGGACTGTAGCCTACCAGGCTTCTTTGTCCATGGGATTTCCCAGCAAGAATACTGGAGTGAGTTGCTATTTCTTTCTCCTGGGAATCTTCCCAAAAATAAAAGTTTATTATCAACTGTAGTCTATACTTTGTTCAGATTCTTAGTTTTATCTTAATGTTATTTTTCTCTTCCAGCATCCCATGCAGGACACCACATTACGCTTAGCAGTCAGGTTTCCTTGGGCTTTTCTTATCTGTGATAATTTCCGTCTTTTTTTTTATTAGTGTTAGAATGCTGTGTGTTATATCATCCTTTTACTTTTAACTTATTTGTGTCATTTCATTTACAGTTTATGTTCCTTGTAGTTAGGTCTTACTTTTTTCCCCCACTTGACAATCTTTGATTTTAATTGAGGGCAATTTTTACTTTTTAAATTATTCCTAAATAAATGTAATTATTGATCTGGTAACCTTTAGGTTACCATCTTGTTATTTGTTTTCTATTGTTTGAACTTTAATTTGTTCCCCCTGTTGTGCTTTAAAATTGAATGTTTTTACTATTTTATTTTTTTTCTATTTTTGGCTAATTATCAATAGCTCTTTTTTTTTATTTTTATAGCAATTGCTTTGGTCTTTATAGTCTACATCTTTAACTGTTCACAGTGTACTTGCAAGTGGCATTATGCCATTTCAAACAGAGTAAAAGAACGCTACAGTTTTATGCTTTTTTCCCCTCCTTTTGCCACCCTTGTGCTATCATTGCCACATAGTTTACTTTTACTATTTATAAACTTCAAACCATGTTATTATCATTTTTATAAAAAATTCAATTATCTTTTCTCTCCAGCGCTCTGTTCTGAAAACTATGGCTACATTGGGAGTTAGCCAGGCTCCTCCTGGGTTTCTTATCCCTGCAGTGAAACTAGGAAGTTCTCTTAATACAGTGAACTAGAGTATTTCAAAGTCTCACTGTGTTTGTCCATTTACAGGGCTCACTATCCTTTATTTGTTGTCCAATGAACGATGTTTTGCAAGCTGCTACTTCATATATTTTGTTTGTTCCAGTGGAAGAGTAACTCCCATCCTTGTTACTGTCTTTCGGCCATTTAAAATAAATTGAGTAGAATACATCATTTGAATAGCGGTACTTTACAAGTAATCTAGCAGAAAGTTGGAACCTCACAGAAACACACACAGAGGAATTCAGCTCCTTAAATCCCATGCCTCTTTATACTAGGAATTGCAGAAGTATACTGAAAAAAAAAAAAGACAAGAAATTAACACTATGTAGTCATGAGATATAATAGAAAGTCTGGACGTGGGTCTGATAACCTGGATTAAAATCCAGGAATGTAGCTCTGTATCTGAACAGATGATCTAGTCTCTCTTAGAATAGTTTTTCTCATAAGAAAAACCAAATTAATAATGCCAATCTCACAAGATTATGCTGAAGACCAAAACACCAAGGACACTATTTAGCTCATTACAGAGTTTTTAAAATGCTTATTTATTTCTCCATTAAAATGGCTGTGATTTCATGTTAACACATAAATTTCAGTGCCTAATATATTAAGCTACTGGTATATATAATAATTTACCATCGTGAAACTCTAAAAATAAACTGTCATCTCATTTTATAGCTAAGGGAATCATATCTCCTTAACATAGTTATGGCTGAATACACAAAATGAGTAAGCATTTTCTGTAGTATCTGAACCCTCACTTTTATCCTTTTTTTTTTTTAACTTCTCCCTGAAGAATTTAGTTTCCTTTTCACAAAATAATTTCCAAAGATATTTTCATTTTAGAGATATGGATAAATCAGAATTTTCAAACACTCTTGACTACCATTTGCTATTTCACGTGCTAAATATTATATCCAAAATTCTGTGAAACCTATAGTTATAAACTACTACTTTCATAAATCTGCCATCATAATGACTATTCATGATGCTTTTCTCAGTAATTGAGCTTAATTTTATACACAAAATTAATATATTAAACTATTATTATTTTCTTTAAAATATTACTTTTGGCTATCACACTCTCAAAAAACTCTTAATTAAAGTCTGGAAAATTATCAAAATGAACACCCATGAGAAAACAGCTCTCATTTTTTATAGTTTATGACTCAGTATGCTTTGGTTATTCTTTATGATATAACATAAATTTCTGTTATGTGCACTACCAATTGACACTGTCAAAAAAGCAACATTTTTGAGGACTGTCAGATGTCATAAGCACTCTTAAAATCACATGCTACCATTCTATGATAGTATTTTAAAACATTTTGCATTAGAACCACTCTGAATCATTACAGTGAGGATTTTGTTTCCCGCCAGTAGTAGTATTTTAGGCTCTTTCAGTGTGACATGTTCTTTTAGTCTGAGTTCATCTCCCTTTCTGTCAAATATCCCTTCATAAAATATTATAACAGATCATTTTTCATATTATGATCTTTGTAGTTCTCAGTATGATTTCATGTCTCCTATCTGAACTAAGAGACAAATGCTGCTTTCTCCACAACCTCAGAAGCACAGAAATCTATCCTCATATCACCTTTAAGATTTATATATTTTCCACTGATCAAACTCTCAGCAACATGTCTGGTTATTTTTTCATATTTCTGTTCTCAGGAATCTCTCCTATCACCCTTTTCATGTGATTATGGACATTCTAAGTGCCATGTACCAGTTTGTTGCCTTGCTTGCCTTTCTATCTTGAGAAAATCCTGGAGTAATTTAGTTCTAGAGAAATAGTAGGGAATCATCATCATATCCACATACACATATGGACAAATACATATAAATCTTTCTCTTTATACCTTAAGAGCTCAGAATCTGGAGTTAGCTTTCTGAGTTCAAAGCCTAGCTCTGTTTCTTTTCCAATTGAAGTGTTTTTGATTTACAATATTGCATTAGTTTCAGTTGTAAATCTTAGCCCTTTAAAAAATAATCATATAACGTTTGACAAATTGCTTAACCTTGTGTTTCAATCTTCTTAGTAATAAAATGGGAGTAATTAATGTACTTACCTGTGAGTATTGTATTTAGAAGAGGGCCTAATATGTAATAGTTATCATGTAAACATGAGTTATGATGACTGCTATAGCTAATGCTACTAACATTACTTTTGCATCACTATCATAGTAAAAGTAAAGATTCATATAGGCACAAGTATACCAGAAGCCAAGTATTGATTTTGGATATTTGTGTGACTCCATGTCATGTATCTCTCTCACACTAACCCTAAATCTAGAGCATCCCTACTAAATGTTATTTACTCCCTTCTTGTAAGCATGTTCTCTTAGGAAAAACAAAATAATGAAATAATCGGAATGTAAAATATGATTTTTAACCATGATAATAAATAATATTAATTTTTTAAAACTTTATACTTAAGAAAGGTGGATAATAAAACAAGGAAAACTATTAGCTTTATTAAATAAATTTATAGGCATTACAAAATTTTACATCTATTATCTTTTTGAGTCAGCTAACTACCCTGTCAGGGAAATATTATTGTACAATTTTACAAATAAAGTTATCAAAGTTAATAAAAAGTAAAATTGTTTGTTCAAGACCACATACAATGTAAGAGTTGGTATTAATTGTCAAGTCTAGTCTATTCTGGTTCCAGAGATAAAGAGATGAAATCTTAAATGCAAATATGGAATTTCTGATTGAGAAACACTAACTGGTTGGAAAGGTATTTTGAGCAGCTGGCCATTTCGTAAGTGCACCTGCAGTTTCTGTTTATAATTAACAACCTTATGTTTCTAGGGCTTTCTCAAGTCTTGTGAAATAGTTAAGCAATAGACAGGGTAGCACATACCTTTTCAGGTCACAGCAAAGAGAGCTGCCAGTTTTTATCTTAAATCCATTGATTCCTTCAAAAAATTAGTTAACCCTCAGTATATGAGACCTTATTATTCTTTTAGTATGCTGTTCACTTTGTGTTAAATCGTATTGCTATGAAGATTATTTAAAATCATACGTAAGTTATGGTTTATATCATTGTCCTAGTTTGTGCTAATATAACAAAATACCATAGACTAGGTGGCTTAAACAATAGGAATTTATTTGCCATAGTTCTGGAGGATGGGATATCTATCAGGATACCCTGGTGAGAGCTCTCTTCCTTGCTTCCAATCACAGACATCTGCCTTCTTTCTGTGTCTTCACATGGTAGAGAGAGTGAGCTTTGGTTTCTTCCTTGTTTTTTAAGGACACTAATCCCATCATAGCATCCCATCCTCAAGGTAGACCTCAACTATACTGAAGTATCTCCCAAAGGCTCTACCTTCAAATATCATTACACTGAGGGTTAAGGCTTCAACACATGAGTTTGGGGTAGAGGGGAGTGACATAAGCATTCCGTCCATAGCAATCATATTGCTCTTCTGTTTCTAACTCATCAATAAAAAATAAAATTAAAGTGTGTTCCATTGTACTCCCCCTAACTTATTACAGCATTTAGTGCAGCCTCCTGTAGGATCCCATGCTCTGCTTCATTGCTCCTTTCCAAGCTGAACTAATTCAGTTCTTGGAATGTGTTTTTCACCTCGGGTATTGATGTTTCATGAAATAGTTCCTCCTTCCTGTGATATTCATGTTCACTCCCCTTCTACTTAATTCATCTTCAGGATCCTTCTCAAAGGTAACTTCCTAGAGAGCCCCCTCTGAATTCTAATATTTTAAAAATTAAATCCTTCTCTTATTTTTTCTATTAAACCCCTATTTTTTTCTTCAGAGTATTTGTCATATACATGATTACACATTTATTACACTTATCTGGATAATGAATTAAATGCAAGTGAGTGAAATGTGATGACTTCTGTTGCAAGGTGCAGTAGAAAATCATCCTGTAAGGAGAGTACAGCTGGTGGAGGACTGGCAGGGCACAATTCCAAATAAATGTTAGACAGGAACACTTCATCAGGGAAAATCTTGTAATGACAGTTTAAAGTTTCCTGAGGCAAAATATGTTCCAATTTAAAACAGTAGAAAATGTTATCATCAATGAGAAAGGAAAAGTATTCCATCTGGTAGAGTTTTCTACCTGGTAAACTCTGGAGGGGCAAGTTAAACATCAGAATCTCAGCACCAAGCAGAGGCTTGATACATAGAAGGCACCTAGTAAATAATTACTAACAAGGGAATACATAAATACAAATGTAGATATTAATTTAATAAATAAAATTATATGGGCTTTAGGATCAAATTGGTATACGATTTTAAAAAAAATACTCATTACTATGTGATTTCAGGAGGATTTGTTACTATTCTTGAAACTCAGATCCCTTGTTGGAAACATAGGTATAAATGCACCCTCTTCATCAGAATATCCTGAGAATGAAATATAAACTTTCTGGCTCAGTTAATGTTTGTTTCCTTTTCTTTCTTTTCAAAACTTAGTACTGACTTTTACATGTGAATGATATTCACTGGATATCCTTTAACTAAAATCACAGTTGCCTTGTAAGAGTAGTTCTCTAGTTTCCTTCTAATTATTCATTATTTTGATTCATTTTTATTTATTTATTTATTTATTTTGCTCACATGCTCATAAATAGATTTGGTATTAGTTTCTTACTCTCAGTAAATTGTAGAATAATTATAATAGTTTTTAGCCCCCTCTAAAGCTGAGAGGTGTTTGCTGGTCATCAAACACCCTCTTCCAATAACACAAGAGAAGACTCTACACATAGACATCACCAAAGCTCAACACTGAAATCAGAATGATTATATTCTTTGCAGCCAAAGATGGAGAAGCTCTATACAATCAGCAAAAACAAGCCCGGGAGCTGACTGTGGCTCAGATCATGAACTCCTTATTGCCAAATTCAGACTTAAATTGAAGAAAGTAGGAA
>ML664168.1:940040-975600 GCA_007570785.1 Antilocapra americana | reverse complement strand
AAAAAAAAAAAAAAAAAAAAAAAAAAAAAAATGGCTGTCTGAGGAGGCCTTACAAATAGCTGTGGAAAGAAGAGAAGTGAAAAATAAAGGCAAAAAGGAAAGATATATCCAATTGAATTCAAGTTCTAAAGAATAGCTAGGAGAGATAAAGCCTTCCTCAGTGATCAGTGCAAAAAAATAGAGAAAAACAATAGAATGGGAAAGACTAGAGATCTCTTCAAGAAAATAAGAGATACCAAGGAAAAATTTCATGCAAAGATAGGCTCAGTAAAGAACAGAAATGGTATGGACCCAACATAAGAAGAAGATATTAAGAAGAAGTGGAATGAATACACAGAACAGTACATAAAGAATCTTCACAACCCAGATAATCATGATGGTGTGATCACTAACCTGGAGACAGACATCCTGGAATGTGAAGTCAAGTGTGCCTTAGGAACCATCACTATGAACAAAGTCAGATGACATGATGGAATTCCCTTTTAACTATTTCAAATCCTAAAAGATGATGCTGTGAAAGTGCTTTACTCAATATGCCAGTAAATTTGGAAAGCTTAGCAGTGGCCACAGGACTGGAAAAGGCCAGTTTTCATTCTAATCCCTAAAAAAGGCAATTCCAAACAATATTCAAACTACTGCATAACTGCACTCATCTCACATGCTAGTAAAGTAATGCTCAAAATTCCCCAAGCCAGGCTTCAACAATACATGAACTGTGAACATTTAGGTACTCAAGCTGGTTTTAGAAAAGGCAGAGGGACCAGAGTTCAAATTGCCAACATCCTCTGTGTCATCAGAAAAGCAGGAGTTCCAGAAAAACACCTATTTCTACTTTATTGACTATGCCAAAGCTTTTGACTATTGGACCAGAACTAACTGTGGGAAATTCTGGAATAGGTGGGAATACCAGACCACCTGACCTGCCTCTTGAGAAACCTGTATGCAGGTTAGGAAGCAACAGTTAGAACTGGACATAGAACGACAGATTGGTCCCAAATAGGAAAAGGAGTACATCAAGGCTGTATATTGTCACCCTGCTTATTTAACTTATATGCAGAATACATCATGAGAAACGCTTGGCTGGAATCAAGATTGCCGGGAGAAATATCAATAACCTCAGATATGCAGATAACCCACCCATTAAGGCAGAAAGTGAGAAAGAACTAAAGAGCTTCTTGATGAAAGTGAAAGAGGAGAGTGAAAAACTTGGCTTGAAGTTCAACATTCAGAAAATTAAGATCATGGCATCCAGTCCCAAAACTTCATGGCAAATAGATGGGGAAACAGTGAAAATAGTAGCAGACTTTATTTTTTCAGGCTCCAAAATCACTGCAGATGGTGACGGCATCCATGAAATTAAAAGACACTTACTTCTTGGAAGGAAAATTATGATCAACCTAGACAGCATATTAAAAAGCAGAGACATTATTTTGGCAACAAAGGTCCATCTAGTCAAGGCAATTTTTTCTCCAGCAGTCATGTATGAATGTGAGAGTTGTACTATAAAGAAAGCTGAATGCCATAGAATTGATGCTTTTGAACTATGGTGTTGGAGAAGACTTGAGAGTCCCTTGGACTGCAAGGAGATCCAACCAGTCCATCCTAAAGGAAAACAGTCCTTAATGTTCACTGGAAGGACTGGTGTTCTAATACTTTGGCTACCTGATGTGAAGAACTGACTCATTTGAAAAGACCCTGATGCTGGTAAAGATTGAAGGCAGGAGAAGGGGACGACAGAGGATGAAATGGTTGGATGGAATCACCTAGTTGATGGACCTGAGTTTGAGTAAACACTGGGATTTGGTGATGGTCAGTGAGGCCTGTCCTGGTGCAGTGCATGGGGTCACGAAGTATCTGACACCACTAAGTGCCTGAACTGAAGTGAAATGAAGATGAGAACCAGAAAGCTTTAAGGAGGCATCTTTGTGTTGTGATGGTTGTTTCTGTTTTAACGTGTCTGTTTCCTGGCACTCTGAGCTTTCAAACTACTTGGAAATGCTAGGTTTTTGTGGTCTGAGGATTATTTGCCACTTGAAAGAATAGGTTTAAAGGCATAAATGAGAGATATCAAGAGTCATATTAGTCATATTAGTTCCAAATTTCACTCAGACCAATATTTTTAAGTAACTTAACATTTGCAAGACTGTTCCTCCTCCTATGTTTTCTTGCTCTGTTTTCTCAAACCCTCCTCTAAAAATATTTTATTTAATAAAGGTAGCTAGGAAAATACTCACTTGCAAAGTGATTTTCACCCAAATCTAAAGATATATCCATGTTCTATGAAGAAAAGAAGTAAAAATGAAGAGGTCAGAAAAATGTATGTGAAATGAAACAGAGTAGGCATTCTCTATATAGGTAGGTTCTCCAATTGTGATTATGGTACACAATTATGTTTTAACATTTTTATAAATGATGCAAATAAAGATATGGAGCAATGTAGGCAAGCAGTGTTTTATGCTAATATTGAAGAAACTACAATCAGGATTTTCCCTGCTCAAATTGTAGTAATTCAAAGTACTCATTACTATTGACTTGAAATATATGGAACTGAGAAAAACTCCATCGTCATAAACATATGTGCATCATCTTTGTTCCCTAGAGCAAGGTTTTCATCTTTTGTTCTTTAGTTAAATTTATAAGTGCATTCAACAGATTTCTTGCATTTTAGAAATCATTAAATAGCTCAGTAGAGTAAATCACTATTTGTGAACTACAGCCCTCCAGTAGTTAACCCTACTCTGCTCTAGTTTCTTGTGCTTATTAATTTTTATAGATGTAAAGACAGTTTTTTCTGTTTTTTAAATAGAAGTGATGGGAAATGGCTGAAGCCTTCAGATTTCATTGGCTCTTCAAACAATATTGTAGCCTTAAAAAACTCTCTGAACAGCTGGTTCTTTGCATGTTGGCCATATACAAATGAGTCATCTAGGCAACTTGGTCTGTGTGGTTTCCTTTGTAAGTAAACAATATATTTCCTGTTCTCTGATGTCCAGAGGACAATAGTGCTGATCTTTTCTGAAGCAGTCATTTAGAGCACAAATAAGCTTGATTAATGTTGGCAGATAGGGAAGAGTCGAAGAGAATCCTTCCTCATGGGCTTCAGGTCTCAGTAAAGACATAAAGAAGAATCTGAGGTCTTCCCATGGAAAAAAGAAGTTTATTGAAGAAATAACAGAAAGAGCACCTCAGGGGAGAGGTAGACAAGCCAAGAGAGGCACTGGCACCAGAATGATGAGGTAAGGGGTTTTTAAAATAGGGCTTTCACATATTTAGCTAGGTGGGTGTGGACTGACAGTTTTGATTGGCAGTTGGAAGTTACATAGTGACAGGCTCCACTGAGCATGTCTGTACCATAGTTCAGTCTGTTTTAATCAGATGTATGTATGTATAGAATATTTGAAAGTGAAAGTCGCTCAATCCTGTCCAACTCTTTGCAACCTCATGGACTATACAGTCTATAGAATTCTCCAGGCCAGAATATTGGAGTGAGTAGCCATTCCCTTCTCCAGGGAATCTTCCCAACCGAGCGATTGAACCCAGTTCTCCCACAATGCAGGCAGATTTTATAAACCTTTAATAGGCTCCCCACTGCCTAAGGTCATTTGGAGATACTGCGGTACATCAAGGAAATATATGCTGGAGTTGGAGAAGTCCCTGTGGTTAGCTTGCATCCACTATGACCTAGAGCTCATGTGCCAGAGTTGGAAAAGTCTCTGTGGTTATTTTGTATCGCGTCTGTGAGTTCTCCTGGGCTGCACTGGGGCATGTCTGGTTTAGGATTTAGAGATCAGCTTTTATCTATTTCAGCCAGCCCAGTTGCTCATGCCTAACTTCTTAAACAATTAATGATTTATATGAGAAATTTATTTATATACTTTAAAATCTCCTTATTGACACATAAATGAAAACCAATTTTTAAAATATTTCTGAGGAGGCAAAAATATGGTTCCAGCAGAACAGATTTTCTGAGATTTCATCAAATTTAGACACAAATGGAAATTTGGCTTGTACAAATTTTATTCACATGGCAAGTGGCATGTGCCAAGACATGATCATTTCTCAAAAAAGAAAAAAATCAAGCATGTTTATTTCAGTGTCTTAGTGATCATTACAAATGCTTTTCTCTTAAAAGAAGTAAAGCCCTATGAATCCAGACAGAAATAGGACAAATAGCATGTTAAGGAATTATTACAGCTGAGGGTCATTAACTATAATCAAGGACCAGCTTTAGAGACAGATCAAAAAGCAGAAGGTTAGTTTGATTTCTAGCCAGATCAAGAGCCCTGTACCACAGAGGCCATCTGGATGTCGGAAAAGTTAGTTTAAATTCTAGTCATTGATTTTTATTTAATTTGAGATAAGTCCTTAAATTCTAGGAGAAGAAAGCCTTTCTATAAATAAGCTGGGAATCTCCCTTTCTTCAGATCTCTTGCTATTATAGTAAAGTATCCAAACCTATCATTTTAGAAATATCGCTGTCATAGAAGGCAAGATACCAATGACATAGTTCAATACTAGCAAATCTAAAATCTTCATTTTAATCAGATGTGCACCATATGTTGATATTTTCTTTTTTTGTATTCTTTAGGAAAAAAAAGTTCATTATCCACTTAGGAAAATACTAAATTTATTTCTGTTTAAGCAACATTTATTTAAATTTTGATATCTGATATCTTAGAACACTCCATTGCCTTGGAATGATAATGTTTTCCATAACTCTTGTTATTCAACTGTTAGTATCATATAGAACTTTCTATATCTGTACTGTTCAATACCGTAGCCACTGGCTACATGTAGCTATTTAAATTTTAATTTAAAATAACTATAATTAAAATATAAAAAATTAATTTCCTCAGTTACACTGGCTATATTTTAGGTCTCTAAAAGATACAGATTGCTTCCATCATCAGAGAAAGTGGTATATGGCAATACTAGTCTAGACCACTTGTCAGTAAACTATGGCCTACTAGTCAAATCCAGCATACTGTTATTATGAATAAATATTAATGGGCATTCAACCATGCCCATTCATGAAGTGCATGCTTAACTCTGCAAAGGCAGTGTACAGTACTTGTGACAGATAACAGTATCTCCCACGAAACCTAAAATATTTGCCATCTGGCCCTTTGCAAAAGGTGCCAGTTGAATTCTGATCTAGACCATTGTGTAAAGTACATTTTTAAGAGCTATGAAAATGAGTAGCTCTTGACCTTTGCTTTCCATTCTTTTAAGTTTTCTACAATTTATGTTTATGTAAATATGTTTCAAGGTCTCTGTCTTCTCCTCTTTCGGGCTCTCCTTGCAGACTGATAGCCTTAAGTGCCTTTTCAGATCCAGGTAGGGAAATGGTTCAAGGAGTGGCTACTTTTGTTGTTTATGTCAAATTGAAGTCATAAATTCTGTAGATACAGGGAATGCTGGGTATTACTAGGGCCAAGCCTACCATTACAGCCACAAAATATATCATAAATCAGTTTGCATTGGAAATACTTACAAGTCTCTATTTTCATGTCTGTCTTATAATATGTAACAAATTCAGTTCACGATGTTCCTCAGTAATTTCAAGTTCATTTTGTATTTACAGATTCAATTGCACTTTATATGCAAATGACTCATTATACTTTAGAAAAGCGGTATGTTAATTTGATTAATTTCTTACCTTATTTAAATCTTATGAAATATCACCTGCCATTCAATCTACACACCAGCTATAACAAAACAACAAACATTACAAAGAGCTGAAGCATTAAATTTCTGTTAATCAGAAGACAGATATGACAGGATTCACTTTATGCACATATGACTACTGGATATGCTGGGAATTTAAGACTCTTTACTATCAATTCCTCCATGGGCCCTAAATAGCAAATTCCCTGTAATAAAATTGTTCTTCTAAAATAGACACCTAAGAATGCTGATTTCATTTTCTGTGTGGTTTGCAGTAGTTTGTGAATTAGGCCATTTCTGTTTGCAGGTCTGAAGTACAGCATAATAAACCATTGCTTTCCAAGTATCTTTAGTGGAACCTCCTTGCATCTAACATGATTCCATCCCTTTTGAAGGAGTTTGTTTCCTCTTGTCATTGCCTCTGGTCATGGGGAATGATAAGGATCATTATGTTGTTTATCCCTGTGACCCTTGGTGCTGTATGTCCGCTTGGTAGGATGCCATTATTTCCTCTTTTCAAATCAGCTCCTTTCTGTCCACTGACTCTCAGCTTTAGGGAAAGGGGAAATGTACAGCATGACATTGCAGGCGAGAATTTATTCCTGAAAGCCACAGAAGGGAAATTAATCGTTAGGGGGAAAAGGAACCCTCAAACAGAATAACCTGATCAGCTCAATTGTCCATTACACACTAACACTGTGTTTGAAAGTGAAATTCTTAATCATTCAGTTGTGTCCAACTCTGTGACCTCACAGAATGTAGCCTGCCAGGCTGCTTTGTCCCTGGAATTCTCCAGTCAATAATACTGGAAAAATAGCCATTTCCTTCTCTAGGGGATCTTCCTGACCCAGGATCAAACGCGAGTCTCCTGCTTTACAGGCAGATTCTTTACCCTCTGAGTCACCAGGGAAAACCAAAAGGAATAATATTTTAGGGCTGTGTACTGATGTCCTCTTGTGGTCCTCATAGCATTATTGAACAGTTTATGAAAGAGAGTAAAATTTGGGGAAGCTTGTTTGTTGCAGCAATTGTACTACAGGAGAAGGGATATAACGGTGGGGGAGCCTCAGATCAGTAGGAAGTTCTGGGGTATTTAGAAAGGGAAATTTGGAAAGGAAACAAAGACTTTGTGTTTAAGAATTTAACTGATAGGAGGGAAACACAGATTTGGAGAAAAATGATAAGAATATGAGAAAAGTTGAAGAGAAGAGAGGATTAAAAGAATATACAAATATGAGGAAGGATAACACTAACCTGGGATTCATTAGGAAAGGATGAATTCTCCTTTGGAAGACTAACTAATCCAATAAAAGAGTAAAATAAATTATGGTATTGGCTTGATAAGTCCTTAGCAGACAAATATTCTTTTTCTTTCTTAATTGATGTTTATGTTTAAGATGGGCCTTTTTTGATACTTTTAATTGCTCTATTTTTTTTAATCTAAAGTGATATTTATTCTTTCCAAGTTTCAGAACTATTATTTCTTTTCGATTACATCACATTTTATGGAAGATAATCATCTGAGGTTAACACTGCTTACTTTTTCTTTTCATTGAATTTCTTATTAAGGAGTTTCGTAGCTTTTTCACTGAAGAAAATTGTAGTGACCTTGAGTAAACTAGAAGTATGTAAGAAGACACCTGGTATTTTAGAGATTTGTTCTCTGCACACAAAGTAGGGGAAAGATTTAATAAATATGGGATATTTATACAACCAGATTAGTAGAACATTATTAATGACTTTAGACTATGGTACGTATTTTAATTGATGTTTATAAATAGCTTTGCTCCCTGTGGTTTTGTAATATAACATTTACCAAACTTCTTTTTTGATGGAATTTACATATGGCACATCAGGATGATTAAAAGCCAGCAGTCTTTTCACAGCATGACAAAAAAATAGGATTTGATTTATCTTTATGCCTTGCCTACCACTTGCTGTGACTATACTTTTGAAATTTTAATATTCTCATTTCTCATAAGGAGTTTGTTATGTAAAATATTATGTAAATAACTTTTTATACTTCTAAGAATTGTTTTTTGAATTTTTATTTAATACAATAAATGTCTGATGAGAGAAAGAATATGCTTGGTCCCCACAAAATCTGTAATGTTTTCTCAAGAGATAATATGATTTGAATTAAACAGAATTATACATATTCTAACATACTAGAGTATTGAAATAACTAATACCAAGGTTTTTTAACAAGTATTTAAAAGGTTTCAAATTATTCAGTGTATATGGAATTATCTACCTTTGCATATATTAGCATTGCTAGAACATTGTTAAAATTAGGAGATTAACCAAATTGAATCTGCTATCCCATGAGCAAATGCAATTCAGAATTCTATTGATGTGGTATATAAAGTAGAATATACTGGGTTGGCCAAAAATTTTATTCAGGTTTTTCTGTACTTTTTGAAAACCCAATATGTCATTATATTATGTGGTTACAGAGGCAGATTGATGATAATGCGTGTGTGTCTGTGTGAGAGAGAGAAAAAGATAATACAATGTTAATATTAATACAATAAGAAAATGGTTTTCCTTCTGTAAATAGAATCATCATACTATATGGTAAATATTTTTAAGTGTCAGGATTATAACAAGTTAAATTGAGGGATATTCTAATTTTGGTAAAGTAGACTGCAAACTTGATTTAATGAGTTCATCCCTTGATTTCATATAAAACAATGCTAGCTACTGTGAAGTAAGGACTCATTATGTGTGAGAAATTTAACATCATCTTATTCTAGCCTTATCAGAATTTTGAACTAGAAGCAACATTTATATTCCATACTTGTGATAAATTTAGACTCAGAGGTTTGATTAATATGATAATGGTCACAGATAGCAAGTGGCAGTATCAAGATTTGAACCCAGGTTCCCTTGACAAAAGCTTGATTCAAACCAAAGTCTACGTTGTTTCATTTAAAAGTTGTATCATCATTTTATTTATTAATGTAACTTAAGATATGTAAGATTTATTTGAATGTTGCAGTTTTATTTAGTCCATCCAATAGGTGCTCTTTGGGTGAGGGGTTATGAGACGATTATTTAGTCTGTTGGAGAGAAGGTGTAGGAAGTTGTTCTTTCAAGTACCAAGAGACAAAATTCTAATAGAACTCTCACCTATATAGTCTTTTAATAGCACACCACTTCATTTCCAGTGTCTGAACCACTTTCATTCTCATGGTTCCCTTTTGATCCTGTTGACCTTGTCAACAACTCTCTGAAGTGAGAGTCTCATTAGATTCATGATACAGGTGGAGACACTGAGGCTCCTTGTACAAGGGTACATGGGTGTGAAGGGACTGTGCTGACACTTAGATCCAGGTCTTTAAAGTAGCTATGCCCTTTCTACTTCCCCACAGTTGCTTTTATGAATGAAAGTGAAAAAGTCTGCTTTGTTCATGCTTGGTTTAATGCTTAGGGGAAAAAAAAATCGCTGAGGACTTTGAGATGCTGGTAAAAATTTTGGAGTTAAAACCCATAGATCTGAAGGTCAGGGTCGGATGACAGACACTGTTGTGTGAAATTTTTCTTAAGAAAACTATTGTCAGGAAACTGTTGGTGCAATTGCTAGTCTTTTATAATAAACTCATAGTGCTAAAATCACTCCACATTCACTGCTTCTAAAGATGCGATACTGTTGGATGTACTTGGGTTTCTGCCATGTCAGTCTAATGTAGAAGTGAGAGAGGTGATGGTTGGGATACAGGAATGGATGCCTAATCAGTACACTGACCTTTAAGAACCATAAAGCTATAAAGTGAATACATTAGATTACAGAGGAGGAGGTAGAGGAATTTGAAATGTATGCTTTACAAGACTGAATATATTTGTAAGTAGGAAAAGCTTTTTAATACAACACTCTGATTATGAGTTGTTTTGCCTTATTTTAGATAGGAAAGTCTGGATTTAATAGCTCTATGATGGATTCATAAGGGCTTCCTTCATAGCTCAGTTGGTAAAGAATCTATCTGCAATGCAGGAGACCCAGTTCTATTTCTTGTTTGGGAAGATCTGCTGGAGAAGGTATAGGCTATCTACTCCATTCTTGGGCTTCCCTTGTGGCTCAACTGGTAAAGAATCCACCTGCAATGCAGGAGACCTGGGTTCAATCCCTGGGTTAGGAAGACCCCTTGGAGAAGGGAAAAGCTAGGAGATCTTCCCAATATTTTCAATTCAATTTTTCTTCAATATTTTCAATTTAATTCAATGATAGATTCATAAGCATCATCTTCTTGGTTTAAATGATACTTGAGCTTTCATACTGACTACTGTTTATATCAAGATTATTTAAGTTACATTAACAAAAACAAAAAACAAAACCCAGCTTTGTGAGATTCTTCCTGCTGTGAATTGTGATTTCACGCCTTTGCTAAATATGCTGACATATAACAATGGCGTTGATCAGTGTGACTAAGATCAATCATACTGACACATAAATCAACATCACTTGAAAAGTCACAGTGCCCTAATGGTATCAGTAAAACAGAATATTTTAAGATGATACTAAATTTTTGCAACAGTTTCCCTTTTTTAAGAATTGCTATAAAATGTTTCAGGAACATATGAAACCTTTGAAGTTTTAACTTTCCTCAGTTCTCCTGTCTGCCTCCCCACTGCTCATGCTAAAAAGTATACAGGAATTTATTTTCGTTTCTATCCCTAGTTCCCCACTCCATGACTTACTTGTGTTCATTCTCCAGCTGTATCGATCCCTACTTCATTCCATGTTAGTATATTTATCTATAGCTCTATTCTGTTCAAAGTCTACCAGGTAATTTAATCAAATCTTTATAAATAATCCACTCATGCTCTTGTTGATGACTGATATATTTTTGTTAAAGTATTCCTCCATTCATCAGTTTTTTTTTCCAAACAGAAATGGGAGGTATAAATGAAATGAATCAGACAAGAAAGGAGGATCGATTAAAAATGACCAATGGTTTTTACTTGAGCATCTAGATGGATGCCACAACTAGCTTCTAAAATTGGGGAAAATAGACGAAGTAAAGTATAATAAAGAGTTGTTGAATATTAAGTTTGAATTGCCTCTGTGACTTCAAGGTAGAAATGTTACCTAGAAAATTCAATGTATAAGCCTAGAGTGAGAAAGAAATATCACTAAGGGTAATCATATCTAATTTGTGGAAGAGATAACAGATAATTCTCAGGAGAGAGTAAAAGAAAGACCAGCACCTGGGATCATCATCATGCTAAATCTATTCTTCTATTAAGTGTGATTTTTATGAAATCTTCACTCTCAAATTGCATATTACAATGTTTTCATATTATCATGAAAGCCAAATGAAATCCCATGTAAGTACATTAATTTTCCTCAAAATCTGTAGGATAAAGGTGATTTAAAACCATAATAGGTTATTACCTGTAGTAAACAAGGCACACCCAAATCTCTTTTGATTTCCAAATATTTATACACCAGAGCCTATTACCAGCAGTCCACTTGGTACTTTGACTACTTTAGGTTCTGGAGTTTTTGTAGGTTTTTGATGAACACAGAAGTGAATAGAGACTACTACACTATTTTATTGACATCTCTAAGGACATATCATTTTCATGTTAGATTGGAGGCTATTTAAAGCATATTGATTCTAAAATAGATTAGAAATGACAAATATGATCAAGCATATAGTCATTCTCAACTTTATGCCAGTAGAAATGGGATCAATATCTGCAGCACAGTAATTTTTGAGTCTAGACCTGGCTTCAGAGTACTACTCTCTACATCAAACAGAGGTTAGTCCAAGCTAGTATATTCATTGTAACGATGAGTCCCATTTATCATCCCCCAACACTGAATTAATTCCATGTGCAATTGTCAAATAATTATTTTATTGAAAGCATTCAATGTGAAGATACTGCATTAGTCTGTAGGGGTACCATAACAAAATACCCCAGACTGAGCAATTTAAATCACAGAAATTCATTTTCTCACACTTCTGGAGGCTGCAAGTCTAGGGTGAAGGTATTAGCACTTTCGAGTTTTTCTGAGGCCTCTCTCTTGAGCTTGCAGATGACTGTCTTAACCCTGTGTCCTCATATGGGCTTGCCTCAGTGCACACACTCTTGGTGTCTCTTCTTCTTATAAGAATACCAGTTCTATAGGATTAGAACCCAGCCTTCTGATCCATTTAAACTTAATGACCTTCATAGAGGCCCTATCTCAAGTTATAGTTATATTTGTGGTTAGGGCTTCAACACAGATTTTGGAGTGATACAATTCAATTTGCAATAAATATTAAATCCAAGGAAATGATTATTCAAATATAATCTTGCCCTCAAATACTCAACAGCCAATTTAGCAAAAGTATATGTATTTATATATTCATAATATGCATTGTGTGTATAGACACATATACACACATATGTACACATGTGTATTCAAAAATTTATAGAAGGTGTTATAGTAATTTTTGTGATAAATTTTTCTCAGAGTTTAGATATATATCACTAACAGAGAAATGAGAGTAGAGACTAGAGCAGGATTTATAAAGGAATGATAATAGAGCTATTTTTAAAAGTGACTAGAGGCAGTAAAGCAGGATGGTAGGTGTTATGTTCAAGAGGGAGACTGAATAGGTATTAATCTTGACTACTTCATGTATAATCTAGATCAGTTAATTCTACCTATAATTAGTAATAGCAATGATAGCAACTTAAATTCTTAATGAAATTAATTTATATAATGTATATCAAGAGGCCCCCTAAATATCTCTTATTATATTTGAGGGTTTAAGGGGAAATAAAAAGTGAGTAAAGAGAAGGACAAACAGTAGTATACACTGTTAATATTTTCTTAGTAATTTAGATATCAACTTCTCCAAATATTCTCTCATTAAAGTATAGTAGTGGCTTTCACTCAATTGCTCTCCACTAACATAATCTATCTTTTCCCAGAATGACTTATTGCTTCCTCTTCCTGTGAATTGATTGCATTATGACAGCCCATAAATTTTACTGCTTTAAAAAAAAAAAATTAAGATGCCCTGTGATATCTTTCCCAGATTTCAGAGCTGTCTCTCACTCATTGAACCAAAAACAACAACAACAACAAACAACACTTAACCTTGCCCTAGAATGTGAGCACAGTAGGAGAACAGTACCAAAGAAACACTAAGAGAAAAACAACTTCTTACTGCCAGAATTCTCTAATCTATCCCAAATCAAGGAGTTTGCCTTAAAATTAAGTTCAGTTCAGTCACTCAGTCGTGCCCTACTCTTTGCACCTTGACAGGCCTCTCTGTCCATCACCAACTCCCAGAGTTTACTCAAACTCTTGTCCATCAAGTCAGTGATGCCATACAACTATCCATCCTCTGTCAGCCCCTTCTGCTCCCACCTTCAATCTTTCCCAGCATCAGGGTCTTTTCCAATAAGTCAGTTCTTCGCATCAGGTGACCAAAGTATTGGAGTTTCAGCTTCAACATCAGTTCTTCCAATGAACACCCAGGACTGATCTCCTTTAGGATGGACTGGTTGGATCTCCTTGCAGTCCAAGGGACTCTCAAGAGTCTTCTCTAACACCACAGTTCAAAAGCATAAATTCTTCAGCACTCAGCTTTCTTTATAGTCCAACTCTCACATCCATACATGACCACTGGAAAAACCATAGTGTTGACTAGATGGGCCTTTGTTGACAAAGTAATGTCCCTGCTTTTTAATATGCTGTTTAGATTGGTCATAATTTTCCTTCCAAGGAGCAAGCGTCTTTTAATTTCATGGCTGCAATCACCATCTGTAGTGATTCTTGGAACCCCCCTCAAAAAAAAAAAAAAAAATTGGTCACTGTTTCCTGTTTCCCCATCTATTTGCCATGAAGTGATGGGATCAGTTGCCATGATCTTAGTTTTCTGAATGTTGAGCTTTTTTTCACTCTCCTCTTTCATTTTCATCAAAGAAGCTCTTTAGTTCTTCTTCAGTTTCCGCCAGGAGAGTGGTGTCATCTGCATATCTGAGGTTAGTGATATTTTTCCCGGCAATCTTGATTCCATCTTGTGCTTCATCTAGCCAAGCGTTTATCATGATGTACTCTGCATGTAAGTTAAATAAGCAGGATGACAATATACACCCTTGACGTACTCCTTTTCCTATTTGGAACCAGTCTGTTGTTCCATATCCAGTTCTAACTGTTGCTTCCTTACCTGCATACAGATTTCTCAAGAGGCAAGTCAGGTGTGCTGGTATTCCCATCTCTTTCAGAATTTCCCATGGTTTATGGTGATCCACCTAGTCAAAGGCTTTGGCATAGTCAATAAGGCAGAAATAGATGTTTTTCTGGAACTCTCTTGCTTTTCCAATGATCCAACAGATGTTGGCAGTTTGATCTCTGGTTCCTCTGCCTTTTCTAAAACTAACTTGAACATCTAGAAGCACACGGTTCACATATTTTTGAAGCCTTGGCTTGGAGAATTTTGAACATTAATTTACCAGCTTGTGAGATGCGGGCAATTGTGCAGTAGTAATTTATCATTCCTTAATATTAATGCATTTATTTTTATAAAAATTCCAAACATTAGTGATTATATTCCAGGCAGTGTGCTGAATAGTATTATAGTTCCTTTAGCATGAAATCTAAAAGTGTGAAAGCCCAAACAAATGATCAAAGAGAGATGCAAGAGAATGGGCCAAGTGATGCAATAAATTTACTACCAGAGTAGAATTTCAAAATTGGACGTAATAGACAATGGATCACTTTTATGAAGTGTTAAAAAATCAAGAAAGAAAGAGATAAAGGAAGTTAAGGGAAGAAGATAGGGAGGGCCTTTTGTATTCACCCATTCAATCTCATATTACTTAGATGCTTTTCAAATTGTAAAAGATCTGTTTGTCACGTTTAGGTTGAATACATCCAGTATTGGCAGAACAACCTTGGGCAGAACCTTCATCACTGTTACATAGCCTGTATATCCATAGTTGTGGCTTGGGATCAGAACTATGAAACCTGATGCTTTCCAAGACATCATCTATTTCCTTTCCAACCTCCTTTAAAAAAAAAAAAAAAAAAAGGAGCTGAGGTCTGACTTTTTATCAGCTAGGTTGGATGAACAAGAATCAGGAACTCTGTCTTAGACTCTTAGCATGCCAGACATCTAAATCTTAGAATGAAAATGTGTAGATAAGAATGCTTTCTAGTTTCCAGTTCATTTTTTTTTTTTTCTATCTGGTTTCCTAGCACAAGAACAGGTGACCACATATGGAGAAATTCACACTTCTTAGGGGAAGATCTTATTTTCTTTGAATTAAGTAGTGCATATTATAGATAGTAGTAATGTGGTTATCTGGAGTATACCTGACTGTGGCAGCTCATAACACAGGAATAGCTCTCAAGAATGTTCTAAATTGTATTACTTCCTTACCTTTATGCTCAACTCACTGGGATATATAGATTTTTACATACCTAAGAGGGTGATCTGATAAGGATGTTCTTCAAAATTCTAGTATCATGCTGAGCAAATCTTAGGTAGGCCTGTTGTTTGTCAATCTTGACATCACTTTAATTTTTTAAGGCAATTAATCACCTGCAGAGATACTAAGGTTTGCCTGGAATTTTTACATTTTGAGTTGCTTCTTTGATAGCATCATCCAGATTTTATTTAAATGGGAATTCAAATGAACAATTAAAATGGCTAATCATACCACCTCCCTCTCTTTCCACTTGATGACAGATGTAGGAGGTATTTCTGCCTTCTTTATTTTTCATCCTTCTTAGCTTATTCTTCAATTGTTTTAAAAGTTGACCAGAAGAAAGATATTCTGAAGATATGCAACATAGAATTTTTTAACACAGGAATGTGTCCACAGAAATAAAAGAGGATATAGCTATCATTAAGTTATAAGAAGAAATTATTAATTGGATAAAAAGACTGAAAAATGATAGAAAATATAGTAAACTGAGCTGCAGATTATCAACTACAATTTATTCACATAAAGAATCTAGATGTCCAGAATTCTAAAATGATAGCCACTTCATTGAGGTTAGTTCCCTGTTAATGTCCATCTTCTTTGCTGGGGAGGCTTGGATTATTCAGTCAAAAGCAAAGAAGTGAGTCAAATGAAACTGAGGAATATAAATGGAGCATTATATAATTTAAGGAGTAGTCAGTGGAAAAAATTATGAGACTTAAAATTCAAGGCTCTGTTTATACTTAGCAGAGAAAAATATATCAAACACCATCTTTTTCTATCACAGAGTTTTATATCTGATATTGTCCAACAAACTATTTTTTTTTATTTGTAAGCTTTTTGTGGTTAAAAGGAAAACAAGATTTAATTTTTCTTATTTTTAAAATAAGTCTTGAAGTAGGGATTCAAACTCTTAAAAATAATATATTTTGTTGAATATGTATTATTTTGATGAATATGTGTAAGGTAAATTAAGCATTTTTGATATAAAATTTCATTTGAAAAATATTTTTTTCAAGCTAGTGGAAGTAGATCTGCAATTTACTATCCAGCAAATGGGTAGTTCTTTGCAAATATTTGTTCAGTACTAAGTATGTGGAAATTTTGGCATGGTGATTTCATAAAATTCAAGCTGCTATTTGTGATTGTTTGAATTATACAGTGCAATGGATGGCAATAATTAGCCAAGAAAATATGAAATGAATTATCCAAATAATTAAATCGAAGCCTAAGCAGTAATTACATATTGAAAATCCACTTGCAACATTCAATAATTCAGCAAGACTTGTTCTATTTTTTGTCATAGGATGCTATCTGATATTGTGGAAAGAAGGTTGACCTCACAATTAAGGATTCTGATTCTATTGTCAGTTCCAAAACTAACCTATTTAGTGTCTGACTTCCTCATAAGTTATTTGGCTTTCAAATAGAAGGATTTGATGAATTATTAGGTCCATTCCAGGTCAAAAAATGTTATAAGTCTTTGTAACACTTATTAAAAAAAAACTAAAAAAAAAAACAGGCACAAAGTTGAAACTCCACTTTGTCCAAAGTGTGAAGTATCATTTAAGGTGACATACAGTCTACACTTCTGAGTCCTGCTGAGAAGAGCCGACTCACTGGAAAAGACCCTGATGCTGGGAAAGTTTGAAGGCTAAAGAAGAGAGAGGAAGAGGATGAGATGGTTAGATAGCATCATTGACTCAATAGACATAAATCTGAGCAAACTCCAGGAGATAGTGAAGAACAGGGAAGCCTACTGTGCTGCAGCCCATTGGGTCACAAAGACCTGGACATGACTTAGTGACTGAATAATAACAGTAAGGGCTTCCCTGGTGGCTCAGATGGTGAAGAATACGTCTGGGGTGCAGGAGACATGGGTTTGATACCTGGGTGAGGAACATCCTCTGGAAAAGGGAATGGCTACCCATGCCAGTATTCTTGCCTGAAAAATTCCATGGACAGAAGAGCCTTGCACACTACAGTCCATAGGCTCACAAAGAGTGGACACAACTGAGTAACTAACTCTTTTCTTTCTCTTTCAATGTGTTATTGACACCCTTTATTATTAAGACAGTAAATATTTATACAAACATTGAAAACAGCAGCAAAGATCTTAGCATGGAGATCACAAGTCATGTCCACAATCATAGAATCTACTTTTAGAATAAGTTGGCCTAGATAGGTAAGGCAACAATCACTCACATAATTCAGTAGCAAGACCAAAGCTGGTATGGATATCACACTTGGACAAACCACTATTCTGCATTTGTCTGAAACAGTATGGAAGTCACTGGCCATTATGTTATAGAGCATGTTAAGTGGAATCAGTGAAATGATGGATCTGAATTTTTTGTTTTAATATGTTTAGGTTTTAAAACTATTAACTTGATTCAATTATCAGAAAACATTTTTTTTAAATTTTCTTTACTTTATTGTATTGGTTTTGCCATACAATGACATGAAACTGCCATGGGTTTACATATGCTCCCCATCCAGAACCCCTTCCCTCCCCCGTCCCGATTCCCTCCCCCGGGACATCTTGGTGCACCAGCCCCAAGCATCAACCCTGGGCTGGCGATTGATTTCACATATGGTAATTAACATGTTTCAATGCCATTCTCCCATATCATCCCATCCTTGCCCTCTTCCACAGAGTCCACGAGTCTATTCTATACATCTGCGTTCCTTTTGCTGTCTCGCATGCAGGGTTCTCGTTACCATCTTTCTAAATTCCATATATATGCGTTAGTATAAGTAAGTTAGGATTTGGGGTATTTGAATCAATTTTTTTCAACTGTACATTTTTTGAAATCTACAGATCAGATGAATCTAAAACATACGTGTATTTGTCTTTTAAAACAATACCAAAAGAGCAAAGTGTCTCATTGTTTAAAATATTGTTAACACATTGAAATAATATTTTTGTTATGATGGATTAAATAAGACATATTTTTAAAATTTATTTATTTATTTATTTTTCTTAAAAAAATATGTCTAAATAAGGCATTTTTTCTTAAACCCATTCTTCCATTCAGTGGCTGGGCAAGGGAGGAGAACTTTATGTGGATAATTGATGCACATGATGGACATAACAGAGAATGTAGTATCATGCTTTGTTTATGAACTAAATTTCAGTTACCAGAATTGAGTTGCAATCCAGCCTTGTCTCTGGCTCTTGTTACCTTAACTGGGGAGAGTTATTTTACTTTATAAGAGTTAGTTTCTCTACCTGTAAAATGGTTCCTACTTAATAGTGTTTTAGAATGACTAAAGAAATAATGGACTTTATAGAGGACTTCCATAGTGCTTACCAGACAATAAGTGCCCAGTAACTGAATTCAGAATTATTATGCCAGAAAGTATTTGTTGTGAAGGGAAAGAAGGATAAGAGATTAAGAGTGGATGACATAAATTAATGCACATCATTTCCCATTATATTCTCTAAATAGGAGAGAATTTACTCTCTCATTATGCTGCTGCGACGATGAAATCCCTGGAGTTTCTGTATTTTTTCCCAGCAAATTGGCTCAATTCCATTTGTGTTTTGTGTTTTAACGAATATCCAAGAGTAAACTCCTAGAGTCTGGTAGGAGTGTGCTTACTCAGGCTTTATGCATCCCTTTTTAAGTTAGACCAAATAGCTTATCTTTCTTCCACAGAATAGCATACAGTATACAGTACATAAGAGTGTTGACTGTTACAGAGAAAGCCTCTAATTCTGTTTTGGAAGATTAGGACACTGTTGAAAATGAACACTTTGTTTAATCACAAACCAGGGAAAACACAGCCCCCCCAAACAGGCTTCTTCCCACTGCCTTTGCTGTTACTCTGTGGCCTGCCCGAAGGGCACGGCCACTCTTTATGGTCCAGCCCCTCCTCAGCTCTCAGGAGCGGTGCTGCAGCATGACTGATAACTTTCTACCATTGAGAAGAGAAGTGGACTGTCCCATAGTGTATTTGTGTCTCTCCTATGGGAGAATCTACCAAGAGAGGCCCCTATTATTTACTTACGGCCAATATATAGATCATACAATGAGTCGGAGAATTTCAGACCTTTTCTATGAAAGTTGAAAGTTAGTCACTTAGTCATATTTGACTCTTTTGTGATGCCATGGAGCCCATTAGGCTCCTCTGTCCATGGAATTCTCCAGAATACTGAAGTGGTTTGCCATTCCCTTCTCAGGGGATCTTCCCTACCTAGGGATGGAACCCAGATCTCCTGCCTTGTGGGCAGAGTCTTTACCAACTGAGCCACCAGGGAAACCATAGTATTCCTATTTTAGTTTAAAAAGAATTATAATGGACACTCTTAAGATTTTGGAGGAAGACTTAATAAACAAACCACCATCTATCTCTGCTCCCTTGGAACATGCTTTAGACCATGTGTTGTATGAGACTGTGGGCCTCAGACCTTCTCTGTGGTACTGTTAAACACATACCGTCTTTTTAAGTCACAGGTCATTTGGATTTCAAGTTGCTGGCAGCTTGCTTGGAACACTCATTTAATCCTCACATGTATCTGAAAGCTCGACTGATTTCACCCTCTTTCACTGGGCTTGAGTGATTTCATGTTATGACCTCAGAGATAGCATGCCATAGTTTAAGATGTTTAGCTAATATAAAACTGTTTTAGCCTGTAGCTTTGCCTGAGGGTAAATATGCGCCACCCTGGCCAACATGAAGGGGAAATTTTCAGCAGTGAGAGCTCGACAGTCTAATTAATTATTTAGAGGTTTCAAGGGGGAGAAAGAAGTCTGGAGTCTCAGAGCTCCCACTTGCAATGCATTAAACAATCAGAATAATAATAAGAAAAAGCAGAGAAAGACAGTCCTAGCTGTCTGGAATGTGTAGGATGTAATTTAAGGGCCAAAATTAGAAATAACCTAGGATCTTAAAGACAATTTAAAGGCTGAAGATTATAGGAGGCAAATCCTTCTAGAATTGCAATACTATTTTTTTCCTTCTTTTGTCTTTATTTTTGTATCTTGAAATGCCTACAGAACTTTACTTCCCTGCCTCCTAAATTGCCTTCATATATTAGAAGTCTTTGGCTGAGCATATAATTAAAGAGTCCAAATGTGAACACCGGGGAGAAAGGTGTCTAATAAAGTAAGTGGCAAATATGAATTAGTTAAAAGTAGGTCACGTCATACATTGTAATAGCCTTCATTGGCATCTCTCCTAACTTAGAAGATAAAAGTAATGAAAGGACATTACATGTTTAAGTTTGAGAAAGACATTTGTTTAGTACTACATAATAGACACCTATAAATTAATTGGATAAATACCTGAAAGAAAACCTGGTCATAAGAGTAAGCATAATCAATAAATGCAAGCCCTCTAAGTAGAGATCTGCAGGAAGAGTCTCAAGGGGTCCATATTAGCACATGTTAAGTATTTGGCTAATGACACGCTCACATCTGTGGAATTCATTTTCTGATAACAGAATCAAATTAGTCAGGAAACACGCAGAAGGGCAAAGCAACCTGCAGAGTTAACAGTAGTGAAGTGAAAGTCACAATGAATATAAACTAATATTAAGACAGAATACTCAAAAGACAAGTGTAACAGAAGTGCCTGGTCTGAGAAATACTGAATTGGAGACACATGCATGATACACATGCTAGTTAATTTTGAACTGCTCTTGAACTTAAAAACAGTTACGTGCATAAAAGGGATAACAAGGACTATTTATATATACACATATTCATATAACAGAGTTTTTCCATATAGTTTACTGTAAGTGAATATCAGTAGAAGGACATTAAGGAATAAGAACATATACTGATTAAAGAAGAAACACAAATGACTAATAAACATGTTTACTGTTCATACTCTTAAGTTATAAAAGAAATTTAAATTGATATATTTTCATTAAAAATGAGAAAAGAAAAATGATGATAATAATAATAACAACACATACATCATTTACATAATATATTAACTTATTTAATAACCCCCACAGACTGTTGTTTAGTCACTATGTTGTGTTCAACTCTGCAACCCCATACACAATAGCCCACTAGGCTCCTCTGTCCATGGGATTTTCCAGATAAGAATATTGGGCTGGTTTGCCATTTCTTCTCCAACCACAGACTTAGGAGGTAGTTATTATCATAGACTTCTACAGATGAGGTAGGAAGTGATGAATGAGTACATTAAGGTCACAAAACTTCGGTGAATTTAGGATTTGAACCCAAGTGGTATGCTCTCAGCATTTGTGCTTTAACAAATTACTTTGTACTACAACTTTATCTGGAACTTCCCAGATGGCTCCAGTGGTAAAGACTCTGCCTGCCCATGCAGGAGACAGAAGAGATGGGGGTTCGATCCCTAGGTCAGGAAGACACCCTGGAGAAGAAAATGATAACTCACTCCAGTATTCCTGCCTAGAAAATCCAATGGATGGAGAAGTCTGGCAGCTACAATCAAAGAATCAGACAGATATAACTAAGCAAGTAAGAACACACATGCACACTACCACTATCCACTATTTCCAGGGTTGAAAAGATAAAAGCTGCATTGTATATTTTAGATTTAAAGACAGTAAGCTATGAATTGATTCTGATCTGGTTCAGAAAAATTCACATAATCTGATACTTAGGAGATTCAAAAGTTTAGGTCTTTGATATATACATTGAGATCAGTGGATCTCCATATGTTGTCTCCACAATGGCACATGACAGCATCTTAGAGTCTGCTCCAAGTACAAATTCTCAAAATCTAACCTACACATATTGAATAAGAAATTTGATATTAAGTCCACTGGGTGATTCCAATACATTCTCTGATTTGGAAGTCACTGCTGGGTAACACATGCTCTTTCCTATTGGTAAATTATACTATCATAAATCAAATAAATTTATTCTTGAAATTCCCTAAACTCATATACAAGATGTTTAAAGCAGCTAATTGTATTGCTAAATCCAAAAACTCTCTTTTCACCAAAAGTTTCCATTATTATGAGGCAAAGATAAAATTTCTTAACTTGACCTAGAAAATCTTGCTTTCTCACTCCTCTACCTTCCTCTCCAGGCTCATCTTGAACTAAGCTCCCCTTGGCACTCTGTCTTGGCCACAGGCTGGTCAATCCCTTGTGACAATGTCAGTTCACTCTATAAGTCTTTGTACATGCCTTTCCCAAAGCTAAATAATAATATTTTTTATCTTCTTCTCTACTAAAATCTATGTCTTAGACTTGAATTTAATGATTATTTCCTTAGAAAATCCTTCATTGATAGCTATGACTAGCAAATCCTTACTATTTTATCTTATAGCTACAACAATGTTTCTTTTGAAGCTTGTACTGTTTGAATTTTATAGTTACTGATATGATTAATATCTGTCCCCTCTGCTGGACTGAGTTTGGAATGTACTGTAAGTGGCCTTTTTTCCTATGAAATGGAAAAGGCCTTTGCTCAGTGACTCAAAGGAATGCATGTATTACTTCCATTTTGCTTCTTTTAATTCCAAGTGTTTTACATATAATTATTGATTTGGAAAAAGGAATCCTAAATTAAATTAAAATGTTTTTGTGATTATACATGCATGCCTTTTCTCACAGAAATGAAATATTTCAAAGTTGCAGTATCATTCTTAAATTGTAAATAAAGATATATTGTAATTAATATTTAAAATTTTTGTCATTCATGCTACTTTTTCAATTTATCAGAGTCAATCAATGGGATAAGTGGTGTAAAATTTATGGATAAAAAATTGCAGTGCTTGGAATTCTAAAAATTTGAAAGTGTTAAAAACTTCGAACATTAACTCTCCAAACATTTTATTTATAAGTGATGGAACTGAGATCTAAATGTGATAATTGATTCATTAGAGATCAAACAGTTAGGAAGTAAAGCTAAAATTAAAAATCATTTCTACAGTGTTTGTTGACATTTAAAAAACAAATTGGATACTATTATATTTTATCATATATAAAAATCCATAAAACTTATAATAATTAAGTCACTCTGAAAACCTTTGAAGAAGATATAAATTATGTAGGTCAATCTCATTGGAATGGGATGTTACAACTATTTGTTCCTTTAGAAATGCCTCTTGGTTTTAATTTTTAAAAAATTTATATTTTTGAGTACATATGCTTGCTTATATATGTTAATGTTATATTCCTATAAATGTAATTTCTTATTTTCTATAATGAAGGTAAAATTGTTCACATGTATAATTAAATAGATAACACTAGCAGTAGCTAAGTAAGTAGATAGGTGAACCTGAGAGAAGGAAACCAAGATGTACAAAAGAGCTGGAGTTAGGACTGGAAAGTTAATCATGATGCTGTTGATGATAGTAGTTAATTACTGAGAATCTACCATATATCAGATACTTTAGATAATTCATTGCATTCTGTTTTAAAAATAGAGGCAGATGCTATTCTTTCTACCTGTAGTGATTTGCCAGGAGCATGATTTCCCCATAGTTATGTAATTGTTCAGTGCTTCAGGGATGTCTGATTTTAAGAAAAGTTGATTTGAGACATTCTGCTATACATACTATGTACTGTCACCTGGGAAAATTACTTAACTCGGTCTCAATTCTTTTATAAAAAATAAAATTATTTGATTCTGCTTAACTGATATTAGTGAAATCGGTAAATCATTCTAGTGTTCTTAAATAAGGCAATGGTTCTCAAACCAAGAATCCAAGGAAAACATTTTCAGAATGCCTTCACAGGAGCCAGAGATTCTGATTCAGTACCTATATGGAACTCAGTAATCTGTATTTATATATCCACGTATAGTTTATTTACAACCTTATATTATTTTCAGGTATACAGCAAAGTGAGTATCAGTCTGTTTTAGATTCTTTTCCATATAGGTCTACAGAGTATTGAGTAGAATCCTTCTGCTATACAGCAGGTCCTTATTAGTTCAGTTCAGTTCAGTTCAGTCACTCAGTCATGTTCGACTCTTTGCGATCCCATGAATCACAGCATGCCAGGCCTCCCTGTCTATCACCAACTCCCGACGTTTACCTAAACCCATGTCTATCAAGTCGGTGATACCATTTAGCCATGTCATCCTCTGTTGTCCCCTTCTCCTCCTGCCCCCAATCCTTCCCAGCATCAGGGTCTTTTCCAATGAGTCAACTCTTTGAATGAGGTGGCCAAACTATTGGAGTTTCAGTTTCAACATCTGTCCTTCCAATGAACACCCAGGACAGATCTCCTTCAGAATGGACTAGTTGGATCTCATTGCAGTCCAAGAGACTCTCAAGAGTCTTCTCCAACACCACAGTTCAAAAGCATCAATTCTTTAGTGCTCAGCTTTCTTCACCGTCCAACTCTCCCATCCATACATGACTCCTGGAAAAACCATAGCTTTGACTAGACAGACCTTTGTTGGCAAAGTAATATCTCTGCTTTTCAATATGCTATCTAGGTTGGTCATAACTTTCCTTCCAAGGAATGTCTTAATTTCATGGTTGAAATCACCATCTGCAATGATTTTGAGCCCCCCCAAATAAAATCTGACACTGTTTCCCCATCTATTTGCCATGAAGTAATGGGACCAGATGCCATGATCTTAGTTTTCTGAATGTTGAGCTTTATTAGTTAGCTATTCTATACATTGTGTGTGTATATATATGTGTATATATATATATATGTGCACACATGCATTGTACATATGTTTACATACATATATTGTATATATATATACATATACATGTATTGTATATATGCATATACATATATTGTGTGTATATATATATACACACACACACACATATATATATTGATTCCAACCATCCAATGCATCCCTCTCTGATATTTCCATATCTAAAATATTTATTTTTAAGATTTAAGTATTCTAAGGTTAATATTTTTACAAATGTATAGATTTTTATATTTAACTAAAGCCCAGGGTAGTCGTAACATTTAAATAACTTCTTTTGCCTACATATATTTTATATATATAGAACTATATCATATTTATTCTATATATCTTAAAAATACAACCTTGAAAACTATACTGTAAACTTTTAAATGTTTATGGATTTACTTGAATGTTACTGTTCAGAATGTTTTAAAGAAAATTAAAAGAACTATGCAAGATAAATAAATTGTGAAGTTCCAGGCACTTTACAGTGCTAGGAGCAGTTACTTAAATATTGAAACTTATTTCCCATAATTTTAATGTCCGTCAACTCAGTTGAGATAGAGCCCAAATTACTCTAGGTCAGCAGAGAAACTATTTATTTCACTATTGTAGCTCTCTGAATAACTTTGTATTCTCTCATTAAGAACAACAGTACAGAAAATCATTTACTGCTCATTTTACAATGCATATAATATCCTGTGCATGCTTAGGCAACAAAATACTGATTTACAAATCAGGACAGGTATCAAAATTACTGAACTTAGAAAATAATTCACAGTGTCAATGTGAATAAATTTTTAGATTTTGATAATATATTTAGTCTAATAAAATAAGGTTCTTTATTCATGAACAAATTTGAAAGTTATTCAAGCAGGACTCCTAAACCATTTACTCTGAATTATTGGCTTTATTATTTTAATACAATTTTCATGTCACTTTGTGGTAACCTTGTGACTACAGAACAAAAACTAGAAAAAGAAATCAGCACAGGGGCAGAATAGAGTTATAAATCAACAAGTACATTTTTTTTTCCTTTTACTGAAGATAGAGGAAAAGCATGTTACAATCAGATTTGCTTTAATGTTTCAAAAATTACCTATAAACATGAGTTGAGGTGACAAAAATAGAAAAAATTAAAGTTAACAACATATATATGTAAACATACATAAATGTGTTTATATGTGTGCTGGTATGCTTAATTGCAGCTAAGATGGAAACTGTCTGCTACTTATGAATTTGAACAGAACAGAGAGATGAGTGAAATGATATAGAATAAAATGTGTGACCTTGTGTGCTCAGTAGCTTCAGTCATGTCAGACTCTACTTGTCCTTATGGACTATAGCCTCCTTAAATCCTCTGTCTATGGGATTCCTCTAAAATTAAATAGGTATAAAAATAAAATAAGCAACTTATGATTATTGAAAGTATAGACTTTCAACTTTTCAAAATAAAAGCTTAAGTTGATGTATACCATATTGATTTTATTCCTTTAATTCTTCTTTCCACTTCTGAACATGGATGTCTTAGAAAAACCAAAGATAGTTAAATATAATTGTCATTAATGTAGAATCCAATTTGTGGTTTTGTTTAAGAATTAAATAGAAAATACATCTCTGACCATGGTTTCCATTAGGGCAAGATCACACATATGCTTCCTTGGTGGCTCACAGGAAAGAATCCACTTGCAATGCAGGAGACTCAGAAGATGTGGATTCAATCCCTGGTTTAGGAAGATCTCCTAGAAGAGGGCATGGCAACTCATTCCAGTATTCTTGCCTGGGGATATCCCACAGTCAGAGGAGCCTGGCAGGCTACGGTCTATGGGGTCTCAAAGATTTGGACACAACTGAAGCTACTTAGCATGCATACATCTAAGTAAGTATTCCATTGTAACACCAATAGTTTTGCACTTTTAAAAATTAATTTATTTTTAATTGAAGTATAATTGCTTTACAGTATTGGTTTGACTTCAGCCATACATCAACATGAATTTCCCATAGGTGTACATATGTGTTTGAAGCTAGTGTTTTGACACATACAATCATTCACTTAGTTTTAGGAAATTCAATCCTCATTACTTAGAGGGAAAAAAAAAAAGCTGCATTTAAACATATGCTCATTTTGCTACATGAAGGCATTTGATCTAACCACTTAATCTAACATTGAGTCTGCTCCTCATCCTATATCCCATGTTTGCTGCCCACAAGACTTGATCCTTCATAAGAAATTATTTTACAGTTGTTATGATGATAATAGTTAATAGATGTTACTCATAAATCAACTTCTTGCTTAATCTCATAGAAATAAATCTTTATTTCTATGAGAAATAAAGCCAGTCTTGAGACAAAGCATTTGACGACTAATAAAAAGGAGCAGATGGAGTTCTTTCAGATAGTTTTCATATTTACTTGTCTGCTCATAAAGTCAGTCCTAACTATACCTTAGAAATGCAGACTTTCTGTGTGTGTATGTGTGTGTGTGTGTTTGAAACAGAGAGAGAGGACTACAGGAATGATTGTATTCTCTTTGTTTACAATTCCACAGTACTGTTATTAGTAATTTCTAACTACTTACATGCTACTCATTAGATAGAATCAAAGTATTATAAGAAATGTAAATATATCTGAAGGAAGAAACCTCACTCTATTGCTTTGCATCTAAATTTTGTACCTTAAGGTAAAAATGAACAAATTTCATGGTCTGCAGCAGATAATAGCTAAGTGTCTCTATTTAGGGAATAAAAAGCAAATAGTGATAATGATCCTGATTTTACCATACATAATCTAGAATGAATTTCCTTTTCAAAATGACATTTGAAATATCTACCTCTATATTTAATATAATAATGTTTTTTTCTAACCAGATTTAATTTATATATTATGAATTAATTTAAATTTCTGTACATATTTAAATCTATAGTGTCAATAATCTCATCAGTTTTACATAGGAATATTTTCTAGTATATATTATGTTTTGAATATTTACATGTTCCTGGCAGCTTCATGGTAATAATAATCTGAATATATGTTGAGTATCCCTTTCTTTTACTTTTCAATTAGGAGAAGTGTTATTGAAAAGCTATCCCAATATTTAGTATGTATGAGACCCCATGCAGAGTACAGATGGCATCTTATCCCAATCCATATGTTGAAAGCATTTCCTTCATTTGGAAGTTACAGGCATCAAAACAATCATGGAAAGAAGTGGTCTTTAAATTTTAATTTTATCAAAAGAAACCAAATCTCATGTATAAAATATTTGCCAAAAATAAATTTTATTCAACAGACAGTAAGCTAAACCCACTTGTAAAGGCCAAGGAAAAGACAGGTAACTATGCATATGATTATATGAGAACTAGATTGAATTATCTTTGTTTGGGCAATGCTATTTTTGTTTATGCATATATTTTCTTGAGTATTGTAAAATAACTTTCAAATATCTTATGTCTGCTTTCTGACACCTTTGGATTTTACTGTATATTTGTTATGTAAATTGCATAATATAAACATATTATAACATATAAACATAGTATATAACATACATAACCATGTTCATGAACATATCTGATATATACATACTAAATATAAGCATATATCAATATTAAAAAACTAAGATCATGGCATCTGGTCCCATAATTTCATGGCAAATAGAAGGGGAAAATGTGGAAGCAGAGACAGATTTCCTATTCTTGGATGGTGACTGCATGAAATTAGAAGACAATTGATTCTTGGCAGGAATACTATTACAAACCTAGACAGCTGTTAAAAAGCAAAGACATTGCTTTGTTGGTGAAGTTCTATATAGTCAAGGCTGTGGTCTTTCCAGTAGTCTTGTGCAGATGTGAGAGCTGGACCATAAACAAGGCCAAGTGCCGAAGGTTTGATATTTTCAAACTGTGGTGCTGGAGAAGACTCTTGAGTGTCTCTTCAACTGAAAGGAACTCAAACCAGTTAATCTTAAAGGAAATCAACCCTGAATATTCATTGGAAGGACTGATACTGAAGCTCCAATACTTTGACCAACTGATGTGAAGAGCCAATTCATTGAGAAAGATTCTGATGTTGGGAAAGATTAAAGGCAGGAGAGGATGAGATGGTTAGACAGCATTACCGACTCAGTGGACATGAATCTGAGCATATTCCAGGGGATGGTGAGGGACAGGGAAGCCTGGAATGCTGCAGTCTATGGTGTTGCAAAGAGTCAGACACAGTTTGGTGACTGAACAACAATACATAAATATTTTATCTAAATCTTAATAAGTAATGGTTTTAATATGTAAAAGTTATTTTTTATATTTTGTTTTTATATATAAGTCATCTATCTTGATAAACGAAATATTCTGGAAATTTTCCTACTTAAGATCTAAATATAAATAACCTGTCTTCTTAAGTTTCTTTTTTGTCAGAATGCAGTATGTATTTTATGGTGAAATGAACTATCAATGATTTATTCAGTTCATAAGTTAATATATATTAACACACTCATAAGCCACAACTATTTCTGTGAGACTGAGGATTGGTGAAGGATTTTATAGTAAGTGTGGTTTTAGCTGAGCTTCTTTTCTTGTAATGGGAGCATTAAGCATCAGAACACACAACTTTCTAGAAAATTATTTTTTTTATTACCTGAACTGTGATTCTCCAACAACAGTTGAAACTTCACTTCTTTGGAGTTGAAAACAAAACAAGTTTTGAGAGGTAGATAGAGGGAAACTCCATTCATTGATGACAATATTTTGAATAATAATACTAATTCAAATAAGAAATTTAAGGAAGGAAGGAAATTTCAGATTAGGGTTTTACATGTAGGAGAAATTTTACCCCAAATGCCTCCTAATATGCACCCTTAAGGATTAATGTAAACATGCCCATGTTGACAGCTGAAATAACTGGAAAAGGAAAAAGTTATTTGAGTCTTGTTTCCAGTTTGAAGACTTAACTCACTCTTCTACAAGTTCTGAAATGCATAAAAGTAATTATTTATGGATTAAGAAGGGGCTTCCCTGGTGGCTCAGCAATAAACAATCTGCCTGCAATGCAGGAGCCTGGACAGACACAAGTTCAATCCCTGAATCAAGAGCCTCTGGAGGAGGGCATGGCAACTCACTCCAGTATTCTTGCCTGGAGAATCCCATAGACAGAGGATCCTGGGGAGCTTCAGTCCATAGGGTCACAAAGAATTGGGCACAACTGAAGAGTCTTAGCGTGCATGCATGGGTTAGGAAAATGTAGAAAAAGCCTTATAGAAAAAAAAATAAAAAATCTTGGGAATGTCTTCACTCTTTCCTTGAAACATTCCTACATGCCTGTGGTTGCTTTCAAAGCTAAACTGATGAACCATGAGGGGATTACAGTTTTATCAACAGCCTAGTTCTGCACAGGCAGCAGGTGCACTGGCTTGATGACCAGCAAGGCCACTGGTCCCACAGAACGTGAGTTTCTGGCAGTAGTCTTTTTGTGTTAACACCATTATTGATGGTGATCCAAGCATGATGCAATTTGCCAACGAATGGTTTGAACTACTAGATATTGTTTTGAAAGCATAGAGAGAAGGAAGAATGAATTAAAAAAAAAAAAAAAAACAGATTCAAGCGCTTGGCTTATTTCTTATATTATGACTGCCAAATACAGCCAACGCAGCCAGAAGAGTTGCTGCCACTCCAGAAGCAGAAGCGCTGTGTAGAGGGGGTTGGAAGGACTGAAAAGTCAATGCTGAAACCGAAAGCAGACTGCTAACTCAGATTCTGAACTGTGCAAGAACAGGGTGCTTTCCTTTTCTTTTTTCACAATGAGGCATTTCTTTTATTTCCTCCTGTTAAGATCGAAGATCAAAGTTCTTAACTCTCAGTCACCAAATTGCTATGGTTTTGTTATGTATTCAGATCATATGTATATATGTATATAATATTAAAATAGCTTTACTTATAAAATAATTAAACTTGAAAATGTCAAGAAAAATAAAATGATAGTCACTCATGAACCCAGCCCCAAATATCAAATGCAAACATATTTGCATGTTGCCATGTGTTCTTCAGATTTAAAAAAATGAAAGATACTTAGCAATATCACTGCCATGTGCATATTTGAATTTTGTTACATGATTATGTTCTTGTGAAAATATAAACTATTTATTTTAAAATGTATATCGTTTTGTTCATTCTATTTCAACCCTTGCCTAGAATAGTAACTTCTGTGTGATGGGTTGTCCAGAGGGGAAATCAAGTGTTTTGACTGAACAAGTCTTAATGCACTGTTATCTCTTTGCAATTTTCTCATTCATTCAATAATATATTTTTTATATTTACTCATGTTTAGGCTTTTAAGATGCTAGGTGGCAAGCCAGTGTGTGACTAGACAACAGTTTTTTTAATCACCTTAATGGCCATTTGTGTTCTTTCTTTCCTTTTTTTTAACTATTTGAGAGTATCCAATAATTTTTAAATCAAAATTCCAAATTAAGGTAACCATAAGTACCTTGATACCATGTTTTATATATGCAGCGTAATTTGCTAAACTAGAGGATGCTAAATTTCTTAGAATAATAAATATTATTCTATTTTCATCATTATCAGAAATAATCTCAGTTAATAAAGACTAAATATATTTCTTAGGTAAGGAAATTCTCACTTAAAAAAATAAATCAGCTTCACAGGACATGTAATTTCAGCCTCTCAGGGGAATACAAATAGACTGATTTGATCCTCCATAATAGTAAGACCCTGAGTTATACAAAATTGTTTAGGAGTTCAAAACAAGAGGAAAGTCATATGTTTTTGAGTGCCTTTTATTTACCAACTACTGTTGTGGGCACTGGGGATACAGTCAAGAAAAAAAAAAAAATCTGTCCATATTTTCCTTCATTCAATTAAAATGTATTATTCCTGTACTTTTTGTGTACAGGTATTGTGTTGAGTGCCAAAATGTTAAAGGCAAATAATACATACAGGCACTTACAGCTCATCCAATTTAAGACCTTACTCAAATTTACTAAATATCTTGCTTGTACTTACTAGGCCAGCTTTACTATTTTAAAGAAGTAGCACTTCTTAGTCGGAGAAGGCAATGGCAATCCACTCCAGTACTCTTGCCTGGATGGAGGACCCTGGTAGGCTACAGTCCATGGAATCACAAAGAGTCAAACGCGACTGAGCGACTTCACTTTCACTTTTCACTTTCATGCACTGGAGAAGGAAATGGCAACCCAGTCCATTGTTCTTGCCTGGAGAATCCCAGGGGCAGAGGAGCCTGTTGGGCTGCCGTCTATGGGGTCGCACAGAGTCGGACACGACTGAAGTGAGTTAGCAGCAGCAGCAGCACTTCTCGGATTATAAGCAGGAAATAAGTAAGAAAGAATAAAACCATTTGGTAAGGTGATAATAAGAAGAAAATCTGAAGATAATTTCATAAAACACTTCTGATTCTAGGTGAAAGAATAGTGTCAGTAGGGCTAAAGACATTACCATATATTTATATCAATCTTGGTTCTTGAAGCTGGGTAACATTGAATATGCACAGATAAAATTGTACCTTAAATATTATAGATGGTTTGTGAGGGAGTATGATATTAAAGGGTTTCCCTGATAGCTCAATTGATAAAGAATCCACCTGCAATGCAGGAGCCCTCGGTTTGATTCGTGGACTAAGAAGATCTGCTGGAAAAGTGATAAGTCACTCACTCCAGTATTCTTGTTGAGAAGGCAATGGCACCCCACTCCAGTACTCTTGCCTGGAAAATCCCATGGATGGAGAGGCCTGGTAGGCTGCAGTCCATGGGATCATGAAGAGTCAGACACAACTGAGCGACTTCACCTTCACTTTCACTTTCATGCATTGAAGAAGGAAATGGCAACTCACTCCAGTATTCTTGCCTTGAGAATCCCAAGGACGGTGGGGCCTGGTGGGCTGCCATCTATGGGGTCGCACAGAGTCAGACACGACCTAAGTGACTTAGCAGCAGCAGCAGCCAGTACTCTTGGGCTTACCTTGTCCTTAGCTGGTAAATAATCTGCCTGCCATGCAAGAAGAGCTGGGTTCAATCCCTGTTGCAAAGAGAAAAGAAAGGCTGGAGAACATAAAGGCTACCCACTCCAGTATTCTGGCCTGGAGAATTCCGTAGACTGTATAGTCTTTGGAGTTGCAAAAGAGTCAGACACAACTCTGCGACTTTCACTCACTTCATGGAATTAAAAACGTCTCGATGTGAATCTGACTGTCAGTCTTATGAACCTTCTCATGACTATTCACTGTGAAATCAGAATAATAATGCCTACTTGAACTCTGAAGACATGCATACAGTGTTTAGCATAATTCTAAAGCACTATAGAATTTTAACAATTGCTAGTTTTCTTTTATTAATTTCCTAGCAAGATTAATTTCTTGCCACCTTTTACAGCTTTTTCTAAAATACGCATTACTCACCTTTTCCCCCTATTCACTTTTTGGGAACTAAATGGGTAACAAGTACATAAACAGACAATAAAATGTGGTTACTATAGTTTGTTCCTGTTATAATACAAACCCTAGCTAAATCCTAGTGAGTTGTTCATATGTAATTATGCCACAGCTTCTATTTTATTCTTCACTGTGAAGTTATCTGATGTGCAAAAATATCTAATTTGTGACTTAATAACATTTATTCCAATAAAGTTATTGTGCACAAAAGGAAATGATATCCTTACAACTCCTAATCAGTTTCCTTGAAGTGTGAACACAACACTATTCTGTAACATTTGGTTTCTGTCATCTTTCTCAATTTATAAATTGAAACTGATTCTACAATATCATCATGGGAAAATAGATGCTATTTATTTGAAAATTATTAGGTACCACAACTCTGCCAGAATGTTAAAGTCACCTAGCAAATGGCCTTAATAAATTATTAAAAACATGAAATTCTGTTGGGGTTAAGAGAAGGACAGTATCACATGAAATTAACTTAAACACTAGCAAGTCTGGCAGAGTACCTGCAGTAAAATCTGCTTATCTAATATTGATTTTCAGAAGTTGAGTGAGAAGACTAAAGTGGATATTTGATATGAAATAAAAAACCTACCTACTCACATCACCATCTTGGATTATTTAAGACTTATAGTTCTATGTATTGCAAGAACAAGGAATTTTTGTGGGGAAAAATAATTTACTTAAAACTTGAGACCAAAACTAAACTGATCAATTTATGCTGCTTAATTATAATGAGACAAAATAAATAAAAGGAGTAAAACACTGGAGTATTCTAAAGATGGGAAACTATTCATTCCATAGATAGTTATTATCATGTAACATTTTTAGAATGGAGCCATGTCTTTAAAATCTACATTAAGTTTCAGTTAAATCAAAAATAGTAAATATTTTAAAGCAAAACATGACAAATTTAATCAAGTAAGATTGTAAGAAAGACTGAAATAGGACTGTAATAGGACTTTTTGCATTGATAAAAATACACCATTTATTATTCTTGACTCAATGGACATGAGTTTGAGCAAACTCCAGGAGGTGGTGAGGGTCCAGAAGGCCTGACATGCTGCAGTCCATGGGGATGCAAAGAGTTAGACATAACTGAGTGACTGAATAACAATTATATTTGAAGACTTTGATAGCAGCGTATTAGCTGTTTCAAAAGAAGAGGAAAACTAGTAGTTTTGTTCCTCCATAAACTTTCCAGCAAAATAGTTAAATTTTATATATGGAGATAATATAATTAATGATAGTTTTATTTTTCAAACTTGGAGAGAATCAGGGGCTACTACTCATTTTTAAGGTTTATGTTATGATGTGAAGGATGTTTTTTAGTTCTACGATAGAACTGAAACCAGAACATAGGGATTGGATTGAAATCGCTCAGAGAAAATACAACACAGAGTAATTTTTTTCATAAAGTTGGACCACAATGAAGGTCAAGGGCCAAACAATTGATATATTCGAACTGTGATGCTGGAGAAGACTCTTGAGAGTCCCTTGGACTGCGAGGAGAGCAAACCAGTCAATCTCGAAGGAAATCAACCCTGACTACTCATTGGAAAGACTGATACTGAAGCTGGAACTCCAATACCTTGGCCACCTGATGCAAAAGCCAACTCATTTGGAAAGACCCTGATTCTGGGAAAGATTAAAAGCAAAAAGAAAAGGATGCAGGAAAGGATGAGATGGTTAGATAGCATCACTGACTCAGTTGTCATGAACCTCAGCATACTGTGGCAGATAGTGGGAGACAGAGGAGCCCAGTGTGCTAGAGTACAGAGTGTCGAAAAGAGCTGGACAGAAGTTAACAACAACTTGAATAACAAGGACATAAGGGCACAACTTAAATAACAACAATAATATAGATGCTGAAATACTTCTTGGTCTATACAGTGACTCCGTTTCTTTTTTAATTAGAGATAGTTGTTTTACAATGTTGTGCTACTTTCTGAATTACAACAGAGTGAATCAACTATATATGTATATACATGTATTGCCTCCCTGTTGGAATTCTCTGCATCCCTACCGCATCCTACCCATCTAGCTCACCACACAGTACTAAGCTGAGCATCTTGCACTATACAGCAGGTCCCCACTAGCTATTTTACACATAGTAGTGTATATATGTCAATCCCAATCTCCCAATTCATCCTGTAATTCCCCCTACCCCATGTCCATGTGTCTGCATCTCTATTTCTCCTTGCAAACAGGTTCATCTGTACCATTTTTCTGGATTCTACAAATATGTCTTGATATGGAATATATGCTTTTCTCTTTCTGACTTACTTCACTCTGTATGATAGACTTTAGATCCATCCACAACTCTAAAAATGACCCAATTTTTCTCCCTTTTATGGCTGTGTAATTTTTCACTGTATGTGTGT
>ML664168.1:812640-930705 GCA_007570785.1 Antilocapra americana | reverse complement strand
GAAAGTGAAAAGTGAAAGTGAAGTAGCTCAGTCATATCCGACTCTTCATGACCCCATTGACTGCAGCGTACCAGGCTCCTCCATCCATGGGATTTTTCAGGCAAGAGTACTGGAGTGGGTTGCCATTGCCTTCTGGAACTACTAAGAGGCTACTCTAGAAAGCATAGTTCCTGTTTATTGCACACAAGTTTGTTATTTGAATTTGCTACTCTCTGTACTTTTGTTTGTAATATTCTGAGGTAATAATTCCACACAAAGATCTTTATCTGACATAAAATTCTAACATTTTTACCATTGAATTTGTGAAGAATATTAACCTTATAAATTATCCATATGAATGTACTTTGAAGATGTTAATAATTCATGCCAGGTTGTATCATTTTATATAATTTCTTTTCTCAAATGGATTTCATCAGTTATGAATTCTATTATATAGAATTATGGGTTGGATTCTTAAGAAAATTTACAATATAATCTTCTAAACAGTTTTATTTTATGTTGAAATTTTGTAGGTACTCATTTAGGGAAATGCTAACTTGAGATGTGTGTGATGTATTTAAACATTAATGAAAAAATACAATTATAAAAATAACAAATTGGTGGCTTAAAATTAATTTTTATTATTATTAATGGTGGTTATCAGTATACATTTCTATGTTCTATATTTATGGATAAAATGGTTATGGTATATTGGATTCTTACATCACATTGTAGACTAAGATAATTTTTTTCATGCTTTAATTTAGAATTTTTCTTTTTACCCAAGGATATTTGGATTATAATTCTTACCACTAATGTTGATAGACTATATCATTTATTAAATGAGTTCCTGGCATTGATGGGCAAGTGAGTGGCTGTTTTGTGAAGAGGTCTGTTTTCCAGATGGTGTTGAACTCACATCATACAGCCACCAGTTCTACTTGACCTATAGTCATGAAAAGCATCACCTTGAGACAAAGTCTACTCATAGAACACAATGAGCGCCAACATTACCTATGTCAAAGATACAGTCTACTCAGTCTGTTAGTTGTGCAATTAATAAAAAACTGGTTTACTAGAACTCTAATTCAAAGTTTGGTGTAAATTTTCATGTTACAGATTTTATGTAAAGTATATGAATTAAAATGTCCTGGTTGTGGTTTTGTCGCTAAGTCGTGTCCAACTCTTGAAACCCCAGGGTCTGTAGCCTGCCAGGCTTCTCAGTCCATAGGATTCTCCAGGCAAGAATCCTAGAGTGGGTTGCCATTTCCTTCTCCAGGGGATCTCCCCGACCCAGGAACCGAATCTGGGTCTCCTGCATTCCAGGTAGATTCTTTACCTACAGAGCTATGAGGGAAGCTCATGAATTAAAATAACTTAAAAAAAAAAATCTACCTGCCAATGCTGTATACACAAGTTCAATCCTGGAGTCAGGAAGATACCCTGGAGAAGGAAATGGCAACTCATTCCAGTGTTCTTGCCTGGCAAATTCCATGGGCAGAGGAACCTGGTGGGCTACAGTCCATGGGGTCGCAAAAAAGAGTCACGCATGACTTAGTGACTAAACAATAGTTGATTTATAGTGTATTAATTTCAGGTGTACAGCCTAGTGGTTCAGTTATGCATATACATATCTCCATTTTGTTTCAGATTCTTTTCCCATATAAGTTATTACAGAATGCTGAGTACAGTTCTGTGTTCTATACAGTAGATCCTTGTTGATTATCTCTTTTATATATAGTAATGTGTATATGTTATTCCCAAATTCCTAATTTACCCCTCTCACGTTTCTTTCTTGGTAGCTGTAAGGTTGTTCTCAAACAGGTGAATCTGTTCCTGCTTTGTAAATAAGTTTATTTGTATCATCTTTATAGATTCCACTATAAGTAATATCATGCAATATTTGTCTTTCTCTCTCTGACTTACTTCACTTAGTATGATAATGTCTGGATCCATCCATGTTGCTGAAAATGGCTTTTTTTTTTCATTCTTTTTATGGCTACAATAGTAATATCCTTTTGTATATATATATATATATATATATCACATCTTCTTTTTTCCTCTGTTGATAGACATTTAGATTGCTTCCATATCTTGGCTATTGTAAATAGTGCTGCAATGAACATTGGGGTGTATATATCTGCATATGTATGTTGCAGACTAGGACTACTGAGTAATATGTGAAAGTTTTTGCATAGCAAAGGAACCTATAAACAAAACAAAAGAACAACTCACAGAGTGGGAGAAACATTTTTCAATCAGAGGAACCAACCAAGGATTAAACTCCAAATATACAAATAGCTCATGCAGCTCAATAAAAAAAAAAACTCTCCAGTCAAAAAATGGGCAGAAGACCTACAGAGAAATTTCTCCAAAGAAGTCATACATATGGCCAAAGAGTGCATGAAAAGATGCTCAATATCACAAATTATTAGGGAAATGCAAATTGAAACTACAATGAAGTGTCACCTCACACCAGAAAGAATGACCATCCTCAAAAACTCTACAAGCAATAAATGATAGAGTATGAAGAAAAACAAAAACCTCCTACACCATTGTTGGTAATGTAAATTGGTACAATCCCTATGTAGAGCAGTATGGAGATTCCATAAAAAAGTAAAAGCAGAACTACAATATCATCCAGTAAAATAACTTTTTATTTTTCTGCTTTATTTATTTATTTATTTATTTAATTTTCTTTACTTTATTGTGTTGGTTTTGCCATACAATGACATGAAACCGCCATGGGTTTACATATGCTCCCCTCCAGAACCCCCCCTCCCTCCTCCCTCCCGATTCCCTCCCCCTGGGACATCTCGGTGCACCAGCCCCGAGCATCAAACCTGGGCTGGCGATTGATTTCGCATATGATAATTAACATGTTTCAATGCCAATCTCCCATATCATCCCACCCTTGCCCTCTTCCACAGAGTCCACGAGACTGTTCTATACATCTGCGTTCCTTTTGCTGTCTCACATGCAGGATTCTTGTTACCATCTTTCTAAATTCCATATATATGCGTTAGTATACTGTATTGTTGTTTTTCCTTCTGGCATACTTCACTCTGGATAATAGGCTCCAGTTCCGTCCACCTGAGTAGAACTGCTTCAAATGAATTTTTTTTTAATGCTGAGTAATATTCCATTGTGTATATGTACCACAGCTTTCTTATCCATTCGTCAGTTGATGGGCATCTAGGTTGCTTCCATGTCCTGGCTATTGTAAACAATGCCGCGATGAACATTAGGGTACACGTGTCTCTTTCAATTCTGGTTTCCTCGGTGTATATGCCCAGCAGTGGGATTGCTGGGTCTATGCATACAGACACATATACTTAAATCCATGTGCATAATGTTCTAAGAGTATGCATAAAACAGTGACCTTAGTAAATGAAACTTTAGTAAAAATATCTCATTGTCAGAAGTGGGAAAGTTCTTATTTTTAGGGAAAAAATGTAGGTTAATTCAAGACCCAAATGTCAGTAACAATATAATGTAGAAAAATGTATGTTTTCAGTGACTGTAGTTCTTTTGAATATAACCAATATGATATAATGAAAGACTCTGGATTATAAATCTCTTGAATTCTAATCCAAGTTATGACCTTGTGCAATTATGTGATCTTGAGAAGGTAATTTTTCTTGTACATCTTTGTCCATTGAATGAAGTAGCCAGATTAGCATCTAGACCTAAAATATCTACAAAGAAACCATGACATTCAGGGTGGCTTGCTGATAACCTACAAGTTCATCTGCTTTTGTTCCCTACTTTATCCTTTTTAGAATATTCATCACTACAAATGTCTAATCATTTTACTGTTATAGTCTTTATGGCATTTCTACTGACAATGTCTAGTCCCCACCATCTCTCACCATATTACTGATATTCATTACCAGTTGAGGGTCTTTTTCGTGATTTACATAGGAGGTAAGTACTGGTTCTAAAATTCAGACTCTCCATAGTCCTATTGACTATTCCAGATTATGTTCTAATGAATTATCCATGAAATATTCACTTTATCATTTTGTTCTTTACTACATTTCACCTAGTTTCCTAACCTATGTTGAGTCAGACTCTTTCACTTAAATTTCAAGCAAAGACTGTATTTCTCATCCTCAGTTCTGGCAAAGGTTTTAGTTTTGGACATTCCCTTACTCTTTATCCATGGGACTGGAATTTGGATCTTGATGCTCACTGCTGTCACTCAAAGCCTAATCATAAATAAAGGATAGGTTGGCTTTAGCAATACAGTTTATCTGCTTATCTATTTAATGCATCCTTGGCTTGGGTACTGCTAAGGCAGCAGAAATTTGGCTTCTAGCTTTGTGGATTTTCATTTGCAAGTGTACTTTGCCTGTAGCAACTTGGTTTATTCTCTCCATTTTAAACCCACTTATTATCAATCTATTACACTGTTCCAATTCTATAAAATGATACATAGTCACAAGATTGTGTTCCCGTTGTCTCTAGGGCAGGATCACCCACAAAAAGTACTTCCTGGAGGAATCATGTACAGATCCACAATCTGTCTAGCCTCCCATGACATTGCTAACCTTTAAGAACTTAGTTGTTTCATCTCTTTCAGCAGTACAGAAATATTCAAAAATGAATCTATTTTAAACAAAAATGTGCAAAAGAAAATATATGCTCAGCCTGAAATCTTGTATTGCATGATACATTTCTTTAGCTATGCATCTCTGGTGGATATTTCATATTTTTTTTATGTTAGCAGCCCCATCTGTGCACTGGGAAATTTTGTTTCTCACTCATTCCAGGTGTTTCTGATGAAATTAATTATTGCACTGTACACTGTCTAGTCACTGGAGGGTGCAACTGACCCCACCCTAGCCAATCATAGAACTCATTCTTTTCTCCAGGAAGACCTATTAACCAGGATTGAGTTCCTCATTGAGATTAAATGGACCCTGAGGGAGTAAGCATCTCTTCTTTTTTTTATTAAAATCACCTTCTGTAAGGATATTTAACTCTTTGTTAGTTAATGGCCATCTTTCCCAGATAGTGCCAACCTGAGTATGGAATACAGCTGGTAATGAAGAAAGAGATGTGTGTGTCTAGATTAAGCCAGTTCTTAAATGAGACTACTCCTGTAATTTCCATTTGTATGTACCAATAAGAAGTTTGTTTTGTTTGCTTAATCTAGTTTCAGTTAGAATCCTCTAAGCAAGAGAATTTAACTTGCCAGAAAACTGCTCTGTAGAAATGATTGCTAATAGTTTGAACTATAATCCTTTGGTAAATTTTCATTCAGGATAAAAGGAGATGGTATGGGATATATCCTTTAAATGATTTAGCATTTATTATTTGAAACTGCATACTTGATAATATTATGGAAAATTATAACTTATAAGAACTCTATAAATATAACCTATTTTGTGTACAGGATAGGTTTCTCCACAGAAAATATGATTTAAGATGACACTTGTAGGATAGGAAGATGTTAAACTGCTGAGTAGAGGAAAGGAAGGATTACTGTGAGTGGAATACTACAAACGCATTCTTAAAATAACACGCACAAATATGTGAGATGAGAATTTTCAGGAAGCATGAGTTTAGGACTAATGATGACATTTAGCATGTAAGCGGAAGTTAGAATATGAAGACATTTCTAACCTATTTGATACCTTACTTCCAATTCGGACATGGAGATGATAATGCTATCTTTCCTGTGGAGTTTTGTGAGTCTTAATACAAGTTGTCTAACGTGCTCCACCAAATGCTCATTAAAGGGCATTGCATTTATTTACAGAGATAATGAATTATGTTAATCTCTTAGTATATCCCCTAGAAGTCAACTTTGTTTTAACTACAATTTTTATATTAAAAAAAAAACTAGTTGTGTAAGCAATGCATTTGTATCTTTTCAATAAAATGATAATTTTTTTGGAGAAAATCATCTCTATTGAGTTATCATTTGCCTAAGGAGATAGGCAAGACTGGCCTCTAGTGGTATTATCTTAGAACTGCAGACATACGGTCCTCATAGCTGAGAAAGGATTCAAAGCCCTGAAGATGAAAACTACATGACAGCTTTATGTAAGAACAAAGAACATCTGACAATTACTGGAAACTTCAAATCTGAATTCTTGTCATATAAGTTCTCTCAAATTCCTGAAATTTATATATATATATTTAAGATGATCTTAAAGGAGTATTTTCCAAAAGCCACCTTCAAAATTGTGAGATCTCATATTCTGCCCACATATCTACACATGTTTGTTGATGTAGTATGTTTTCTGTCTCTTGGAATACTGCCTTCTTTTGTAAAATGATAAAGTGCACTGTAGCTCTTTGTGTTGTTGTTTATTCATATGGATTAAATGTTCCAACTTTTCAAATTAATGAGTTGGCAGTCTTATTTCAATTCTCACATTTTCTTTCATAATTGTACTTTCTCCTCACACCAAAATTTTGAAAATATTTGATCGCTATTCATGTGAAAATTTTCCTTCATTGTATTTTATGTCCCTTAGCATTCACCAAGAGCCACCAAGTGATAACAACGATAGCTGATAATTGTGAACAACACCCTATTGTTTGTAAACTGAAATAAAGACCATTGTAACAAAATTTTTCTAGATGTGGAGTCTAGGGAAAAGTCATTTGTCTCTATCAATGAACTGGTTAATAAACTTCCTATATAGACACTGAAGTCTATTTAATACATCTGAATAATTTTTGTTTCTCCAGTTTTTCTGACTTACAATGCATTTTTCAGTTTACATTGTGGATTTTTATAATTTAAAAACTACTTATAAATCTGCATTCCTTTTAGGTGCATTTTATATATTTTAAATATCTTAAATTTGGTGCTTCCCTGATGGCTCAGATGGTAAGGAATCCTCCTGCAATGCAGGAGACATGGTTTTGATCCCTGGTTTGGGGAGATCCCCTGGAGGAGGGCACAACAACCCACTCTAGTATTCTGGCCTGGAGAACCCCTGTGGATAGAGGAACTTGGTGGGCTACAGTCCATGGAGTCAGACACGACTGACTAAGCACAACACACACAGCACACAGCACTGAAGCTGTGAAGTCTATCTTATGGTTGCTTTGTTGTTTTTTTTTTTTAATATGAATTTCTTAACTATCTGAAATATTTTTTTATGAACAGTACTGTGTAAAGTCAGATGAATAGAAAACATTTCTTCAAAAACAATATGTATTCTGTGTAGAAAATATGTGTTCATTTAATTTCCCAAATCAAGACCACTGTTCCCCTTCAAAATTCTCAACTATTATTGGATTATACAAACCTTCCTTTTTGACCTTGCATCATTTTTTCCCATTGTAACTTTCATGTGCTGACAAGAAATTAGCATAATTAGATGTGCTGGTGATTATGTAACAGTTTCAAAATAAAAGTAAAAGTGAAAAGTATATTCTAAACATACATCAAAAGACACACCACTCAGCCCCAACCAACTCTCTACCATAGCATCAGATGGATTGTGTACAGTCTCATTTTGAGATTAGGCATTGAATCCTAGATGGAAAAGAATCTTCCTGCAATGGCTCAGATGGAAAAGAATCTGCCCGCAATGCAAGAGACCTGAGTTCAATGCCTGGGTCAGGAAGATCCCCTGGAGGAGGAAATAAAACCCACTCTAGTATTCTTGTCTGGAGAAGTCCACGGACTGAAAAGCTTGGCAGGCTACAGTTCATGGGGTCGCAAAGAGTTGGACATGACTGAGTGACTAACATTTTCTTTAAAACAGGTTTTCATACTGATATGATAGAGATGTTTGGGTATGAAGAGCTAAAAGAGGTTAAAATTAGGGCAAAGGCCATACAGGTTTTTGTTTTTGTTTTTGTTTTACAACACACCAAATAGATCACCAGCAGCAAATAGATCAACGCTCAAGTACTTTTGTTTAACAGCCCTTCTAGAAAGAAAATTTATATGCAGTTCAAGCACTTGAAACAATAATTTATTCATCAGTATCACTTTCTCTGTCTAGTCTTCATGAAATAGCATTATGATATTTTGCAGTGGGATGTGATTGTGCAACCTGATATTACTTGTGTGCAGATAAAAGAGGAATGATTGTATTTTTATTCTTTTGCATACTATGAATTTAAATTTCAGTTAAGTCAGATTAGATATTCTGTTCTATGCCATCTTTATTTAAAATTAGTGGTGATTAGTGTCTAATTTCGATTGCTATTGATATCAGCTTTATACCCTCCCATCTGTGAATACAAAGTCAAGCTATTCACACATTTCATTTGTTTTTTGGTACTTTGAGTTTACAGGAATTAAAATCTCTTAAAATTTAAGTGTGAAATGTTTCAAATTAAGAAACATTGAAGGACAATCTAGTATGTTGGAGCTTATAGCTAGTAAAAGTTTTAAGCTAACTTTAAGTTGTGTCTTATTTTCTCCTTAAAATGAATAAATAAAAGATTTTCTAGGTAACTTAAATTCTATACTAATATCTGAATCAACCATTTATAAGATATTTATATTAATTGATTTGAGCAAATAGATTTTAATCATGAACCGAATATATAGTGATTAAAACCTAATTGTATAAAAATACAAAGCTTCCCTACAAACCTTCATTCTTCCTCATGTTTTTCCCCTGTATTTTCTTTGCAAACCTACTGGATCTCGGGCATCCATTGACTCTAAGACACTTTCCTTACTGCTCTTCCTTATCTCTCCCACATTTATTTGGTTCCACTGTCACTGCCTCAGTTTAAAGCTTTGTCATCTCTCAATTTTCTGCCTGCAACATCCTCCTAGATGGCATATCTGATTAGAAAATTTACTCTTCACAGCTAAATCAACTTGTCTCAAACATAAATTTAGTCAGTGTACTCCATGCCTCCCCATTGCTTAGTGATAGAGTCATGTTTGTGAAAATAGAATAAGATAGCTATTGATTTATTCCAGGTAATTATGCTTACTTTAATTTTGAGAGCATAATGGCAAAATTCTCAGTTGTTGAAGCAATGCCATAAGCCAAAGGATATAGAAAGTAAATGTGGAAGTAGCTATTGATATTAATTAGATTTTGACTACTTCCAAGAAACCAGTGCAGATATTATATAAATATCATTATAATTAACAGCATTTAGACTAGACATTTGTATATTATAAAAAAAAGTGTTCAAAATCCCTGGTTGCCCCTCTTTCTGTATAAGGCAACAGACAGATTGCTGGTAGTCAGGAGACTGGGTGCTTGACTCATTCATTTTTCCTCTTAACTAGCTGTCAAGTCCCTTCCCTTTTGACTGCCTCAGTTTCTACATTTGTCAAATGGGGATAATAATGCCTAATGGAGAAAGTGAGAAAGATGTATCACTATAAATCTAGTAAAAACTGGAATCATAATCATTTAATGATGGCAGTGTGCTTTCAGATATTTCAGGCCTTTTGATTGTCACAAAAATGTAACCATTAAAACTTTTTCAGATGCTAGTGCTCTGTACTTAGTCACTCAGTTGTGTCTGACTCTATGAGACCCCCACAGATTGTATGTAGCCCATGGGGGTCTTCTGTCCATGAGAGTTTCCCAGAAAGAATTCTGGAGTAGGTTGTCATTTCCTCCTGCAGGGGATCTTCTGGAACCCAGGGATCAAACCTATTTTCCCCTCATTGCAGGCAGATTCTTTACAGCAGAACCACCAGGGAGGCCCCATCAGATGCTAGGCACCTTTTAAATAAATATTTTGAAACTCTTTCATTGGTCTTCCCCTGTGGCTCAGCTGGTAAAGAATATGCCTGCAATGCAGAAGACCTGGATTCTATTCCTAGGTTGGGAAGATTCCCTGGAGAAGGGGAAGGGTACCTACTCCAGTATTCTGGCCTGGAGAATATTCTGGCCTGGACCATATTGTCCATGCAGTCGGACTAGCTCATTGCAAAATGAAAGTAACATATAATACAATTTCAATCCACATAAGACTTTTATAATCATACCTGTGAGATTTTATAGTACTATATAAGATCTATAATAAAAGGCATATTTTTCAAAATTTTAAAGTTACTGAAATTATTAAAGAAGCAATATAAAAGAAGAGGCAGCTTCCTTATAAAACACATTTAAAATAATTGATGACTTTGTACGTAAAAGGGGAGGGGCTCAATGTATATCTCTGACTGAAATAAATATGATTATATGTGTCTGTATGTGTACATATACATACTGTATATGTACATGTTTAATACTTATACATATACTGTATATGTACATGTTTAATACTTATATAGTAGGCAGTTATCAAACAGATTTCTTAATCTCCAAATACCTCAAATTGGTAAATATTTCTACTTAACTAAGTTATTGTTAGTGGCTTTGACATCAAAATTTCCAAGACAGCAAAGAATGAGTTTCATATTTTTCAGTTTATTCCAATTATTTGAAATTTAGATCATTCATATAATATAAAATTGGGAAACTTTGAAATTTAGGCTATTTATTAACATATTTAATAATTTTGTTGTTTTCCACTATGCCATTAACCTAGAATTTAGATGCAATTTCCCATATTATATACAGCAAAACTAATATTATCTCCACTAGAAACAAAATATATCATATTGTCATATACCACTTATGTTTTAATATTATCTTTGTTTCATTTAGGATAAAAAAAACAGAACTTTTTTGATTCATCTTAGTTTGTGAGAAACTGTGGGTGGTAGTTTAAAAGATGGTTAGAAAATTATCCCCTAAAGACATTTTAGGTTAAACAACATTCAGAAAGAGATTGGAATTAACCCAAAGGTATTGGAATGAATGGGTGATGTGGGTGGTAAAGGTGGCTTGTGGCTAGAAACTAATTAGCATTGAATAAATTACTAATCAAATTTCCTTTTTCAAATATAGATATGATTTATTCCAGGGAGGGTCTTAGCATAATTGACCTAAATATTGACCTATTTTTGCTATCTTTTCTGCTATCAAATAAAAGACTTCTGATAAATGGAAGTTGGTCAAGTGGCTTTCCTAAGGTTAATTTATTAAAAAATTTACATTTTTGTTAAACAATAATGTATGACAAATCTATATACAAATTTTTTCAAAATGCTGTCTAAATTTTTGCTTATGATAGTCTTGAGTTAGTATATTTTATTTGTGATAATTGAGTGATTTGTGGCTTTCCTGGTAGCTCAACTGGTAAAGAATCCACCTTCAATGCAAGGGCCCCTGGTTAGATTCCTGGGTCAGGAAGATTCCCTGGAGAAGGGATAGGCTACCCTCTTCATTATTCATGGGCTTCCATGGTGGCTCAGATGGTAAAGAATATGCCTGCAACAGCTGGAGACTTGGATTCGATCCCTGGGTTGGGAAGACCCCTGGAGGAGGGCATAGCAACCCACTCCAGTGTTCTTGCCTGGAGAATCCCCATGGTCACAGTCCCATAGGGTTGCAAAGAGTCAGACATGACTGAGCAACTAAGCAAAACATAATACTTATAAGTGTTTTAGAACAAGATTTGGCAAATGCTAAGTGCTCAGAATGTTAGTTATTATTACTTACATGTAGATTCATTCCAATACATTAAGGTGTATTTTTCTATACAGATAAATTTTAAAATAGCAGTATATTACATATCCAACAAGGTTTCAGGATTTTTTGCTCTTACATGTTGAGATTATTGAACTTTTATTATCATTAAATGAAATATTTACATTGATTGCCTTTTAAATTATTTATTTTCACACTGCTTGTTAGAAACACTTCTGCTTTTCTATAATAATTTTCTGGATATTCTTTCAAAATATTTTCACTGCATTCTTTCATTCATTAGACCAACAAACAAAAGTGATTCTGTATTGAATACTAGGTCTGTGAACAAATATTTATAACATCCCTTTGATGAAATAAGCAGAATGAAGCATATGAGTAGAAATAATTATCTCTGGTCATAATTACTAAGCATAGATATATAAAAATTAGAGCAAATCCTTCCTGAATAAGTCAGAATTTTTTCAAGAAAAAGGAAAGTTCTTATGAGTAAGCAGGAATTTATTTAGCGGAAGAAGGAAGTGGTATGGATAAGAAGAAAGCATGTTTCAAGAATTCTTGTTACTTAAAGAGCATATTTTTTTTTCTTTTATATTTGCAGCAGAATCACAATTGTTTGTTACGTTGTTTTTCATTTAAGAAGGCTTTAGAATTGAACTCTGTAACACTTGAGAGTTTGTCCAGTAATCCTCAGAGAAGAATAAACTTGCTTACATGTGGAAAAGCTGGGCTATCATGCCTTTATTTCCCAATGATTTGATAATTATCTTTACAATTTTGAGACAAATAAAGACACTGTTACACACTGAAAATGCTTAGTGAGCTCCATGAGTATATAGGCTTTAAAGAAATGTGAATTGAAGGTTTTAAGGTAGTCTGGTTAAGATTAATTTTAAACCATGGTATTTAATTTGCAGTAGTTATTTCAGAGTCCCTCAATAATATTTTGAGAAAAAAATAAAAAAAGTTAAATAAAATTAAAGTATGAGAAGTAATAATGAATTATAAATAATGATTAGATTAACAAATGAATCAAAATGTTGTTCAAGCATGTGATAAGTGATTGACTTAGTAAGCCTGGTAAACAGAGACTTTTTAAGACCTCTTATTACAAAGGTAGGATGAAAGCACTGTCTTAGTTAACTTGGGCTGCAGTAACAAAATGCCATAGACAGGGGTGGTGGCTTAAACAGCAGAAAGTTATTTTCTCACAGTCTTGAATCTAGAAATTCAAAATCAGGATGCTAACATGGTCAGGTTCTGGAAAGCTCCCTTATTGATTGGCAAGTAGCTGCCTTTTCTCTGTGTCTTCACCTGGCAGAGAGAGAGAGGACATCCAGCATGATCATTCCACCCTTCTGAGTGCATCAAAGCTAATTAATTCCCAATAGTTCATTGCCAAACACAATCACATTAGGAGAAGGGCTTCAACATATGAATTTGAGTGTGACATAGTTCAGTCTATAGCAAGCACTTAGAGTAGGATTATCAGCCTTTAAACTAGTTACCTTGAGAAGTCTTTGGACTCAAGATGGAGAGCTAGTAGAATGAATTAGATCACAGCTGTGTTGGTGATCACTGCAAAGTCATTTCTCTACCCTCTCTGGGCTTATTTCCTCATTTGTAAAATAAAGGAAATAATGATACCTACCAAAAAAGAAATTGCTTAGGATGGTAAGAAATGAAGTGCTCAGGTGTTTAGATAGTGCCTGGAATATAGGGAATGCTGGATAAATATTTGTATTTTTTTCCTATATGTTAGCAAAGGTAATTAAAATAAATGCCTAAAATTTATGAGAACTTTAACCAGAAAACTTTCAAAGTCCTTACCGACTTAAAGGATTCCTTGGCAGTCTGAACCTGAATGTCTCCCTATACCACAGAAACAACTATTATAAAAGCTCTACTATGCCTCAGGTTTGTGTGGCTTTACAGATTTGGGACTTCCTTTCATTAATTAAATCTCCATTCATTTAGTCAGCCAGTTTTGTGTAAATAGTCTTTGAAAATCAGGATTAGATATTTACTAGGTTTTTATTGAAGTTAAAATATTAACAAAACAGTATATCAGCCAGCAAAGCTCATTTAACCTGATTCACAAAGTTGTATTTAAAAGTGAACTTTTAAGTTAAGGGTTCCTTTCTAGAAATGACTTTTATGCAGAAGCAATAGTGAGGGGCCAACATAGAGAGAGAGTTAAAACAGTATTTTTGCATATCTCAAATGATTTAAATATCATCATACAAAAAGTAAAAAATATATAAAAAGCATTCAAGATACAGTAGAAACTGAGCAAAAGATTACATATCATAATCATTCCAGAGGACTGAACCTAAATTTTTAAAGATGTCATTAGAATTATAAATAAAAATGTCTATGTTTTAATAGATAGTTATTAAAATGTGGAAGCAAATGAGACAGAATATAAACCTTTAAATAATACTTAATTTATTTATTTATTTAAATTTTCTTTACTTTATTGTGTTGGTTTTGCCATACATTGACATGAATCTGCCATGGGTATACATATGTTCCCCTTCCAGAATCCCCCTCCCTCCTCCCTCCCGATTTCCTCTCTTTGGGTCATCCTGGTGCACCAGCCCCGAGCATCAAACCTGGGCTGGCGATTGATTTCACATGTGATAATTAAAATGTTTCAATGCCAATCTCCCATATCATCCCACCCTTGCCCTCATCCACAGAGTCCACGAGTCTGTTCTATACGTCTGCATTCCTTTTGCTGTCTCGCATGCAGGATTCTCGCTGCCATCTTTCTAAATTCCATATATATGAGTTAGTATACTGTATTGTTGTTTTTCCTTCTGGCTTACTTCACTCTGGATAATAGGCTCCAGTTCCGTCCACCTGAGTAGAACTGATTCAAATGAGTTCTTTTTAATGGCTGAGAAATATTCCATTGTATATATGTACCACAGCTTTCTTATCCATTTGTCAGTTGATGGGCATCTAGGATGCTTCCATGTCCTGGCTATTGTAAACAATGCAGCGATGAACATTGGGGTACACATGGCTCTTTCAATTCTGGTTTCCTTGGTGTGTATGCCCAGCAGTGGGATTGCTGGGTCATATGGCAGTTCTATTTGCAGTTTTTTAAGGAATCTCCACACTGTTCTCCATAGTGGCTGTACTAGTTTGCATTCCCACCAACAGTGTAAGAGGGTTCCCTTTTCTCCACATCCTCTCCAGCATTTATTGCTTGTAGACTTTTGGATGGCAGCCATTCTGACTGGTGTAAAGTGGTACCTCATTGTGGTTTTGATTTGCATTTCTCTGATAATGAGTGATGTTGAGCATCTTTTCATGTGTTTGTTAGCCATTGCTATGTCTTCTTTGGAGAAATGTCTGTTAAGCTCTTTGGCCCACTTTTTGATTGGGTCGTTTATTTTTCTAGAATGGAGCTGCAGGAGTTGCTTGTATATTTTTGAGATTAATTGTTTGTCCATTGCTTCATTGGCTATTATTTTCTCCCATTCTGAAGGCTGTCTTTTCACCTTGCTTATAGTTTCCTTTGTTGTGCAGAAGCTTTTAATTTTAATTAGGTCCCATTTGTTTTTGTTTTTTTTTAAATTTTCTTTACTTTATTGTGTTGGTTTTGCCATACAATGACATGAAACCACCATGGGTTTGCAAATGATACTTTAAGTGAGAACAAAATATTTTGAAATGGTAATATTTCAATTATTTCCATATATTAAGAATCCCTTGAAATAAATATGTTTATTTTTTTTCCCCAATCACAGACATTTGTTTTAATTAAGCTCTTTAAGAGTCCACCTTTCTTAAAGCACTCCAGGAATCAGATGAGGCTCTATGGGGTAATGCCATCTTTATCAAGTACTGGCAAAGATTATAGATGGGAAAGCCTTGGTTTGTTGAATAAAAGAGGTATCACAGAACTGAGTAATTGATAATATTTAGATCTCGAATTAAGTTAGGCATTGATCTACTTCTAGCCAATTGATCTCTTGAAATAAGTGAGCTGTGCAATAATATTTTAGTTCTTCTATGATTTTTTCTTGCATTCCTCTAGATCTCACACATTCTTAATTTGTTTTATAGATCACTCTCTTTTTTTCCTTTGGAATAAGCCAGTGTGTACAACGGAAGCCAAAAGGAAATTAATAAGTGTAAAACAGCTTGGTTTTAAATTTTGGTGCATATTTTGAAGACATTTTCACAGAACATATTGCTCTAAAGTTAGGGTTAAAGCAAAATTTTCCATCAGGATAATGAGCTGAGACTTATGATCTTGTAACATGAGTACAAAAATATACACCTTATTTATTCCACAAGGCTATTGTAAAAATTAGATAAGAAACTATGTGTATAAAAGCTGTTAGTAAAAATTTAGCCATGTGAACATAAATGTTACCATTCACTTAATGGATATGATACTACTTAGTGAAGCCTAGTTATATTTCTTCTAGGAATTTTGCTCTGCAATCTAATGTGTGATTTTGTTTACTGGGGAGCCACCACTAATTAAAGTGTGGTTGATGTTCATGCTGTTCACATTTGTCCAGTTTTTTACCCATCATCTACTGATGGTAATTCATGAGCATTTAAAATGTACAGCAACAGTCTGCTTCAGCATGGCCTGTCTCACATCCCTCTAGCTCATGCTGGGCTTTCACAATGGAGCCTGCTGAGACAAAACAGTTTCACAGTTTTCTTAGGGTGAATTACTTTCCTTTTATTCAGGATAAGCCGAATACTAATCAATTCATAGAAAAAGCCTAGCTTTTTAAAAAAATAATAAGCACACAGAATTTCTATGTAAAATCAAATGTATCTTTTTTATTTTCTATGTAAAATCACATGAAAATATGAATGATACAAGGTAAGTTAAAAGGATAATTACAAACACAATATTTCGTAACAAAACTATTTCCCATTTAGATTTCATTAGACAAGATGACATGAAAAATGAGTACAGTTACAAATATCTCAAAATAATTTTATTGGAGTATAGTTGATTTACAACATTGTGTTAGTTTCTGATATACAGTAAAGTGAATCAGTTATACATCAAAGATCTCAATTTTTACAATATCTGAGAATAGAATTCATTTTTGGAGGTACAAATAACAATTAAAATAAGGCAAATATAATTATTTCAAAACTACATATATTAATATAGCTAGAAGAAGTATGCGTATATCTCCCAATGTAGCTAAAAGCTACAATGTGACTAAACCTTTGGTTTTAGTAAAAGAAAATCTTAAAAATCTAAATGTAGGATCATTTTGAAAATCCAGTGCTAAGCATTATCTTTGAATAATTCTTTCATTACAAAAGGGAAAATTTATCCAGGGCACTGTAGCAGGCAAGTACCCTAAAATAGGCTGTCTTCACAATCTTGTTTGTATGCCTAATGGTTTTCCATAACGTCAGGAATTAACTTTCAACCTTTATATAGTCAATGTGAATGGCCCTATGAAAGTTAGGAAGCTTGCCACATGGACATTCCAGTATATGGGAAGCAAAATGAAGAATGGCTAGCTCATGGGATTCACTGTAATAAAATGGTTTTGGTACTATACAAGTGAAATCCTAGTCTTATATCGGCCAATCTTGCTGAGATTTAGTTTTCTAATCTGTAACATGAGCATAGTAATACTTACCTCACTGGGAAACTGTAAGGACTAAAAATATTTCTTCTATAAAGTAGCTGAGATAGTGCCTGGAAGAAATGGTATTGTCAATAGAAGATGCTAGGTGATTATCTCTGGAAAAAGAATGTTCGACATGAACTGGGGCCAGATTTCAAAAATAAAGCTACTCATGTCAGACACTGTTAATCCATCATGAAAAAACTGAGAACACAAGGAAAAAAATTATTTGCCCCAGTAAAATTAGGGTGTATTCCTAAGAAATGAATTGTTTCATGATTTTAAGTTAGGTGTCACCTCATCCATACACAAATGAAGTATCTTAGGCAGAGAATTTAGATCTTACTGTCTTAGGAAAACTGCTCTGATACAACTTGCACAGAACATCTATTAAAATAAGACGACAATATTGGAATTACTTATGAGTTACAATAGTTATCTTCTCTGATCCTTGAAATTGCACATGTCTGCTTTCCTTGCTTTTCCTTCAAATGGCTGCCCTTATTCCATGAGTTTCTTTGCCTTTCATGAAGTGCCTCTTCTGAGAAGTATCCACAATGACAGCAAGAAATAGCATGCCTGAAAAATGGTGTGAAAAGATATAAATTTAGTGGCAAAATTTTAAGAGTTGGTAATTTGAAAAATCTAAAGCTGCCTCATTTCAGAAAAAAAAATAAATGTGTCCTAGTAAATAATGCACCCTTCACCTATTGTGATTTCTCAAAACATGCGTAAAAACACAAACTCAGATAGCAAAAAGATACAAATGTGTTAAAAATCTGACCACTCTGATGTTACATAGAAAAAAAAATATTCTAAATCTCTGATGTTTTAATTTCGCTAGTGCTGGAAGGTGACCTACATGTGGTTAAGGATGCAGAGATGATGTTTAAAGAGCATGTTTGTTAGTTGATTGGAGGGAGAATGCTCACCCCACACTGACAGTTAAGTTTATGATACCAGTGTTGCAAGAGGGAGGACAGCACGCAAGCAGCATTAAGAGCCAACAGATCTGCATTAACATTTTATATGTTGAATTTAATAATGTATTCTTCATGCTAAATAACTTTCTGAAACTTATTTCATCTGATTTGAGATGTGATTTGAGAACTGCCAATATGTTAGGCAATCTGCTGCAAAATTGTCTGTTTTCATCTAAGTACCTCTGCATCATCTTTAGCTGTACTGATTTTTTTTTTAATGCAGCCCTACTCAGCAAATCAGAGAGCTTAAACTTATGTTTCCAGTAGCAACAGTATGCTAGAGGGATTACTTTAGCTATGTCTGAGGCCAAAGGAAAGGTAAATGTCAGCATTAGGGCAGACACTATGCTATGTATAAATAGTGCACCTGTACAAAGAACCAATTAGATTAGACTGTAAAAGCAGAACAAGGAGTGGGAAATTTAAGGGCTTCCCAGGTGGCACTAGTGGTAAAGAACCCGCTTATCAATGCAGGAGACATAAGACACTAGGGTTAGTCCCTGGATTGGGAAGATGCCCTAGAGGAGAGCATGGGTAATCAACTCCAGCATTGTTGCCTGGAGAATCCCATGGAGAGAGGAACCTGGTAGGCTACAGACTATAGGGTGGCAAAGAGTCAGACTTAGCACGCACCAGGCACCAGTGGGACTTAACTGCCCACCTGGTGGGATTTCGAGTCTTGGAAATGCCTGTCCGTTCCACCTACTGCTGGTTGATGCGTTAAATACCTCACTGGTAAAAGATCATTCTTTTTAGTCTTATGTTCCCCAAAATGCTCTCCTATTAGGTACAAACAACTCAGGGAGGATTAAAAGGCTATAAATAGTATTAGACACAATTTAGTATGAACGGGCTCATCAGAGCTGGTCCTGAGAGGTTTTGATTAGGGAAGCAGTAAGAAATATCATAAATAAGAGAAATGTGTTTGTGTGTCAGTGCATGGGTGCATGTGTGTGTAGGAGGTATGTAATGAATGTTTCATTTTAATTACTTACTGTTTCGTTTCCATAACTGCCCAGAAGTGAGAGCTGCAACCTCATTTGGGAGCTCTCATGTATTCCAAGTTTTCATGCCATAATATATGAGTTATTGATTCTAAAAACTGAATTATTGAGATGAAATGGCTTTGAGTTGAATCATTTGACTCTGGAAAGTAGTGGTGGTCCAGTTGAAAGCAAAATAAAGTAATAGTCAGTTCCACTATTGCCTCACTGTAGGACCATTTAACTGTAACCATTCTATGATCATGCTTCTGCCAAGTGACTTCCACATTGCAAAATCACTCCTCCTTAGGAACCAGGACCATTTACTTTGCCCATATCTTATGCTGGTTTACTCGGAGAAGGCAATAGCAACCCACTCCAGCACTCTTGCCTGGAAAGTCCCATGGACGGAGGAGCCTGGTGGGCTGCCATCTGTGGGGTAGCACAGAGTCAAACATGACTGAAGCGACTTAGGAGCAGCAGCAGCAGCATGTTGATTTACCACTGGTCTGGATCCTTGGCTGAACTTGGTGTATAAACATGACAATAAAATTTGACCGTACACATTAAAAATATAAAGAATAATTTTCAACATTGACATATATTTGTAATTTTATCTTTGCTTCTGTTAAAAATACATGTTAAATTATTTTTAAATGCATTGCAGCTATTTAAAAAATAAAAACAAGAACAATTATAATCATCAGGAAAACCCTGACCAAATTATGTAAAACTTAGTGGAATTAAGGTAAATGTAAAGAAGGAGTAACGCCATAAAGTTGACTGTATATTACTGTAAGAAGTGAATAAAATGTAGAAATGGAAATAAACAGCATATTTAAAGGCAAATGTCAGGAGGTTAACCTGAGTTCAAGAAACGGATTAGAAAATATGAGTGTTACTCCAAGGCTAGGGATAAGAAAAAAAAAAAAAAGAAACATGGCACAAAGTACATCTTATGAGATAGTGTCATGAACGGTTAAGAACAGACTCGTAAAGTGTATGTTTTGTTTAGATCAGAGTAAATTTGACATGAAGCTATTAGCTTAGTGGTCACTGAAAGTTCACATGAAAAGAAACCTTTCTGTAAAGCTTACAGAATCCAGGTTAAAACACTTTTAGAGTAGGTAGAATCAACCAGAGAACTGGAAATTTACCTAGGGAAATATATTTTGCTAGTTACATCCGTACTGAAGTAGCCTTTGACATATCCCCAAAGACCGAGATTTAGTACAAAAAGTAATTGGTCATAAATACCAAAGAGTGAAGTCTCAAGGTGAATTGAAGGAATATTTGAAAGAAAGACTGCAAAGAAAACAATTTTATAAACTGGGCATTGTGACTATAAAACAGCTAATCATACAAATTCCATTTTAAGTAAGAATGAAAACTTTCAGAAATGTTGTAGACTTAAAAGGAATGTGTGGAGGAAAGAAAGGAAAAACACAGGGAAAAAAATGGATGAAAAGGTCTGGAGGGTAGGTGATAAGGAATTATTTGCTAAGCACAATAAGAATAAACGTTATGAAGTAGAAATTTGCCTGTTGACAAAGAGTCCTAAAAGGAAGCTAAAATAATTGCTCTTCAACAAAAATAAATTTAATGTTAACTGAAATATTTTTATACTATAAACAAAAGAGAACTAGGAAGAACTTTTGGGTCACACCATAACCAATATTTTTTAGTGAATATCAGATTGAAATATTTGGGGATTCAAATTTTGTTTCTTTTGTAATGTTGTTTCTGGTAAGTTAGTTGATTGGTAGTTTGAAGTTCTTAATGTAGGATGATTCTTACTTTACCTCTTGTGAGGAAAACATGAGTTCACTGCAAAGCAGTAGCACTGTTTTTGCCTACTAATAGTTGAGTGGAAGTCACTTGCCTGAAAATTAACAAGGGCAGTGAGACACTTGCCCCTGCTTTTCTGGTTTAGAGATTTTGAGTACTCATCTGAGCAGTCAGATATTTTGCTTTGTGTTTAATTTCAATGAAACTAAACTTTTTCTGATGCTAAAATTCTGTATACTATACAAATCTGTAAAAATTAAAAAGAATTGAAGATGATCCATTTTTTTTTTTAATGCATGTACTTTTGGAAGTCTGGACAAGTAGGAGTGTATTTAAAATGCAAATATTATACTGAGATGCTAAAATAATTTACATTCAGAGACTGTAGTTTAAATATAATTGCATTACATTAAAACACAGTTGGGTTTATCGTGTGCTATAAATTTGGTTTATTTTTTACAGATTTTTGGTGACTAGGATTTTGCTTTGATCTTGTAGTATATACAGAAATTTTGCAACCATCTCTTATAATTTGTGAGGCTTTAGCATCAACATTTGTAAACACAAGGGGATGTTTTCACTTTTTAGTAGGGGAAGAGCAGATGGTTGGGATTAAGGGAATCACTCCTTCGTGTTTAATAATGCAGCAGGGAAGGCAATGGCAAGCTAACTTTTCACCAAGAGAGAATAATTTTTCAGAGCATCAGCTGCATCTTTTTTAGCTAGAATTGAGCTCCTTCAGATGTGTACCATCTGCATGGGAGTGAGTCACACCAAAAGATCTAATAATACTTGTAAAGTACACTTTGTTCCCAATGAGTTCTATATAGAGAAAATAATCTCTGTATTTGATGGAAAGGAATGGTGAGGAGAAATGCGCAGGTAAGTAGAGGACTTGTGGATAGTAATTCAATTAGACAATAGAAAAGACATAGACAAAGCAATCAAATATACAAGAAATCAAGTTTTTTAAAAAACTAGGTTATGTTTTGGATCTATTGCAACATATATTATAGAAAAAAGTCAACAGAGAAAAATGATTTTAAGAGATGTTGTTTAAATATAGTTTAAAATATGTTTTGAGTCATCCGAAAAGATTTTTTTTGGAAAGAGTAAATTTATAGTATGATTAAAATCATAAATTAATAGTATATTGAATATGACAGAACAGAAAACAAAATATTAGTAAACTATATTATTATGTAATGCAAATACCAGTACAAGAGAAAATTATAAAGAGTTTCTAATGATCATAGATGTTTACTGTAATTGATCCTTATTACAAATAATTTGATATACTGAAGATCAAGTGAGTCTCTCAACATCTACAGTTTCATATCCCCTACTAATAAACATGCAGCAAAATTGTGCCATTTAATGACTGACTCAGTTTAGTTGCTCAATATCAGATTCTAAGAAAGTTACTTTCAAACCATCATAGAATAAAAACATCTATAACCACAAAATCAGTAACCAAACAGATATTTGTTCTGAAGGAATCACAAATTGGAGGATGGAATTTAATTCATTTTCTTAGTTTTGGGTCAGCAATACTTTTATATGGAGGCCTTCATATAAAAAATAAAAGGCATGTGTTATAGTGAGTTTCATAGTGCCATAGCCATTGATTTAGGCATGACTATAACTAGAGAAACTACCTTAATAAGAATTTTATGAGTCCTACATTTGAAAGGGACTTCACATAGCCTGTACTTCATCTGCTCGCAAGTGCTTTACCAGTGGCCAGTGTCATATAGTGCCTTAGTTTGAAAGAATTTTTTTTTTTCCTATCTTTTGAACATAGCTCTTACATTTTTCAGGGCTGTATTTCAATATACAAACTAAGCTTAGTTTTTTAAAAGTAAGATTCTCTTTGTTTGAAAGTGTAGGCAGTAGAATAAAAAGAAAATTATAATCTGCATCCTTTTTCCCTCTTGAGTAACAGTCCTGCCAATTGAAATTCCAGAGCCTTAGTTCTTCATCTATAAACTGAACGGAGAGGATCAGATGATTAGTAATATGCTAATCATTTAAAAATTTGATACATAGATTTATTCTTGGCCTTTGTGAGGGACTTTTATAGAATCATAGACCAGTTGGTATGAACAAAGGAATTGTTCAAAGTGATCTACAAATTAAAATATGTGAGAGGCATTTTGTATAGACAGAATAAACAAATGCACATATATAAGATTGTGGGTGCTACTGTAATTAATAAAATAAAAATTAAATGGTTCCTAGAATATCTGATACAAAAATGAACTAATTTAGATATCTCTCAAATTTATGATGCTCAAATAAGGATTTGTATACCCTAAAAGTCTTAGAATCTTTACATTATGGAGTGCTAAGCAGGAAGGAATCAAATGAGAGAATTTATATCATCTATTAACTGGGTCAAGGACTCTTTCCAATACTTGAAATAATTCTCACTGTCACCCCTTTCCTAATACGAGCAGAGGGAAGCACAACCACAATAGAGACTTATTTCTGTTAATCATTAGACAAATTAATATAGGTTAATTGAAGATTAACACTGGAATTGTATCAGCCAAATAGAGTGGAGGGAAAAAAAAGGCAAAGCAGATTATAGTTAAATATCTGAAGGTCCTATTTCAAATCCTGGCCATAACTGGTTACCTGTTTGTTCACGTAAATTCAGAAAAACAGTAATTATAGTATCAGACTTCTCAGCTCTGTTCTTTAATATTGTAATGAAAATATTTAATATAATATTTAATTTAATATAATATTTAATGAAATATTTTCATTATTAACCTAAAAACAGTAGAAAGATACTTACAAATTGCATAAAAATTGCACAGATACATAAAGATCTTTCATTTGTCCAACTCAAAGGTTCATAAATGTTAGCATATAAGTTTTTGTCTTTAACAAAATTAGGAACAATAAAATATGAAAATTCTAAGGATAATTAAACAAGATGATTTAATTTACTTAAATGAAAATATAGAAGTAGAACTCATAGGAAATTCTTTTTAAATATGATGATTATATTTTTCATACTTTGAAATGGAGGCAGTGGGCAGTTGTTTTGTTGTTCAAAAGTGACTGGCAGGAATGTGAATTAATAAAATTAGAAACGTTTTCAAAAATCAGAAGTGAAGCACAAGAACCGATTGTGTGTGCTTGAAAGAGATAATATATTTTAGTATAAAGAAGACAAGTGTAGATATAAGCAATATGTTACTAGAAATGCAAAATAATAGAGATCATAGAATATTACAAGCTATTCTGTGACTAGGGAGATATTTTGTGTTTTCATAAACAAGGTATATTAAAAAAAAAAGTTTGCCCATAAAATGCAATGACAAAGAGTGTAGCCTTTAAGTTCTGTTGTATTTGAAATATTATAACCTGGGGCTGTGGGTTCATACATTAGCCATGCTTAAAGTATGCTTGTTACAACTTGGCACCGTCAGTTTTAATGCAGCTTTTGTTGGCTTTACACACTGAAACAAATAGAAAACAATCAGGCTCTAGTGACTTGGAACCTGGATAGCAGCCCAGCTTTCATTTATTAGGACCCTGGGAAAATAAATTTAAAAGGGGAAAATTTTCAACTCTGCTTTCGGGTTACATTTAACAAGTACTTCTCCCAAGGATTTCCAAGCATTTTTTACTTCTATTCATTCTGCTGATTGATAATATAAATTATAGTAGGAACTAGTGCATTTAAGGACTGAAGTGTCTGTTCATATCATTCTTGGGATTGACTAGAGCAGCAGTATTTATAGATGGCTTATAAATCATACAGATTTATCTATTAGTATAGCAGCTGCAGCTAGATATGATGGTATGTGCGCTAACATTCACCTTCAGACATCTTTGTGTTTTTAATAGTATATTCACTGATCTACTTTGTCCACATAAAATTATTCTGAGAATTCTAATATTGCGCAATTGAAGGATATGGTTAGACTGGCAAGCAGTATATTAGACTATACTGAATTATTTCCATAGTTTTATCAATTTTTGGCATATCCTTAATCTTACCACTTTGTGAGTAGTCTTTCAGTGAATAGCTTGTGAGAAGTGAGTCACACTGGGAATATAATTGTAAATGATTAACTACCATGCATAGTATTACATGGGCTTCCCAGGTGGCATTAGCGGGGCCAATGTAGGAGACATAAATAAGAACACGGTTTCGATCCCTGGGTCTGTAAGATCCCTGGAGAAGGGCATGGCAACACATTCTAGTTTTCTTGCCTGGAGAATCCCATGGACAGAGAAGCCTAGCCAGCTATAGTCTGTAGGGTCGCAGAGTTGGCCATGACTGAAGTGACTTAGGATGCACTCACACACATAGTGTTATATGGTATTCCTGTAAGGTGGATGAGAACCACAAGAATTGTCCCGTTTTAAACGCCTCAGATTCTGGATTATAATTGCCTAATGTAATATAAAACTAGTGATAAAAATAGTGCCTGATAAAATTCTTGAATCTTCTCTGTGAGGGGGGACCATATAGCAGAAGTTGAACACTTCTTAGAATACATCATTTAATCTACTGATTTTTCTGTTACAGTCTAGTAACTTCTCTAGAACTGAAATATGTTTATCTCACTTATAATTTTAAAATGTCATATTTATACACAATGCATAGTAATCCTTGTCTTCAAAGATGAGGTCTTAACTTTTTTTAGTCAGGAAGCTCTGATAAATGAAAAAATTATCAATTTCTGTGAGAGCATTTTGTAAATTATTAAAGCAAATTCAAAATATGAAATTAATTTTAAAATATGCATTTGTATTTCTAAACTACATTATCAGCATACCAAGTTATCTCTTGCATTTTCTTCAATCTCAAGTAATCAAGGGGTTATTTAAATTAATTGTTGTTTGATTTCTTATGGTACTATTATTTTATATTTTTGTTTTTGGCATATTTATTTACTTATCTACAAAATATATACCACTCATTTTTGACCCACATATATATCCATGACTCTGTCTTTTTGTTATATATTTTATTAGTTTATTTTTTGACCACAAAGGTCCAATAAGTAACACACTTGAGATCTTTTATGAAGCATAGCTCCACCTTGATCTTGTCACTAAGGAACCAAATGGCTAATTTACAAATCAGGAATAAATAATTTTTAGTAAAATTCGGATCATGGGTTCTTATGTAAGGAGTTTGCAAGTCATGATTCCATCCTAAGTAAAAATCTGAACAAACTGAAAAATCAACAGCTCTTCTTGGATTCATCAGAGAGAGGAAGACACAGGGCAGAGTTCTCAAGTTTGGAGAAACAAGCAAATTAAGGATTTGGAGACTTATCCAAGCAGATACTCACAAGTAGAAATTGCCTTGAAAAACTGGTGCCAGGATAGGAAAACCTGAACTGTAATTGTTGAAATGCTGAAGCTTAGTGTGTACAAATCTGATAGTTAAAAAATTCTAGGGTCCTCAATCATAAGCAGGCCCTTATAATATTGTGGGTTTTCACCCCCTACCCACCAGAAGCTTGACCAGATTCCTAGAGTAAATATCAGAGAAGAGTCCCCCAGGCAAACAGAAAAAAGTACTCTCTCTCCACCTCCTCACTGTCATCCACACAGGGGAGGTGAAAGAAGCAATGTTGAAACATACCGGACACTTAACAAGGCCTGACCTCAGTACTTAAAGATAGCCAAACCTGCTGGGGTATGGTCAGAGCCTAGCTGACCCAACTCCAGTCCTCTTCCTGTCCCATCTAAACAAGGAGAAATAAACAGCAATGAAAACAAACCCTGAGAAATGGGTAAAGTTTACATTTCAGAGGCTCAGGATCCCCACTGACTGGGTGACTGAGACCTAATCATAGGAATACTGAATGCTTCCCCTCCCTGTGTATCTTACCACCAGCTTATTAAAAGCCCAATTGCATTAGTTCCTTTTTGCATAGTATTAATATATTATGCCCAGCTATCAAGGAAAAAATAACAGGACATGACAAAAAGCAAAAAAATGCACAATTTAAATAGAGGAAGCATCAGAATTAGACACAACAAGGATATTGGATAGATCAGACCTGGAGTTTGCAGCAACAGTTATGATATGCTAAGTGTGCCAATGAATAAAGTAAATGGCAAGCAGCAGCAGATGGTCACTGGAAGCAGAGTGGAAATGTTAAGAAAGAGTCAAAAAGAAATACTAGAGATAAAAACCACTATAATAGAAATGAAGACTGCCTTTGATGGACTGAGCACAGATGAGTAAAGAGTCTCTGAGCTTGAGAATGTCTCAGTAAAATCCTTAAAAATGAAAAGCAAAGAGAAAAAAAAGATTAAAAAACTATAGAATTTCCAAGGACTGTAGGACAACTACAAAAGATATAATATGAATTTAATGAGAATACCAGCAGGAGAAGAAAAAGAAAAAGGAAAAGAAGAATATTTGAAATAATAGTGACGGAGAATTTCCTCAAATTAAATTAATGTCAGATACCAAACTACATGGACTTCCCAGATAGCTCAGTGGGTAAAGAATTTTTCTGCCAAAGCAGGAGACACAGGAGATGTGGGTTCAGTCCCTGAGTCTGGAATAGCCCTTGGAGGAGGGCATGGCAACCCACTCCAGTATTCTGGCCTAGGAAATCTCATGGACAGAGGAGCCTGGAGGGCTACAGTCCACAGGGTCTCAAAGAATCAGACACGACTGAAGTGACTGAGCACGTATGCTTGCACAAAACTACACATCCAGGAACGTTAGAGAATACCAAGCAGGATAAATGCTTAAAAGTACACCTAGAAAAATAGTCTTTAAACCACAGAAAATAAAATATAAAGATAACATCGTGGGAAAGCCAGAGGGGAAAAATACCTTACCTATAGAAGAACAAAGATAAGCATTCTATCTGATTTACCTTCAAAAAATATTCAAGCAAGAAAAGCACGAAGTATTTAAAGCGTTGAGATAAACATCCCACCAAGCTAGAATTTTGTACCTTGTAAAATTATCCTTCAAAAGTAAGAGTGTAATAAACACTTTGCCCAACAAACCAAAACTGAAGGAATTTGTCATCAGCAATTTTTCCTTGCAAGAATATTAAAAGGTCATTAGAGAGAAAGAAAATAATATAATACAGAAACTAACATTTACATGAGGTAAAAGCCCTTAAGAAAAAAATAAGTTGAAGGTAAAATAGAATTGAAGGTAAAATAGAATATCTTTTTCTTTTTAACTGATCTAACATGTAACAATTTGTTCAGAATAATAACATTTAATTGTGTATGCTTATGTATGTGTATATATTTATACACAGATATGTACACATATGTATGCTTATGTATAAGTGCAATGAACTATACAGGGGACTCAAAGAGGGCAAGAAGATCAGTCGTTGATTAGGGGTGATAGGTTAGTGAGATAAAATGGCAGAACGTAGAGGACTTAGGGCAGTGAAAATATTTTATGTGATACTCTAATGATGGTTATATGTTATTTTACATTAGTCAAATCCATAGAATCTGCAAACACCATGAGTGAACCCTAAGGTAAGTTATGAACTTTGGGTGATTATAACATGTCAATGTAGGTCCATCCTTGGCAAGAAAAATGTCTCATTCTGGTAAGTGATGTTGATATCAGAAAAGGATATACATGTGTGTAGGTAGTGGGTATATGGGACAGCTCTCTACCTCCCTCTCAGTTTTGAGGTAAAAATAAAACTTCTCTAAAAAATAAAGTCTTATAAAAAATCCAATAATATAAATATTTCATATTTTGTCAATAATACTTTAAGAGAAAACTATTAATATTATAATAGCCCCCCAAAGTATATGATTGACAACATATACTTTTAAAAAATTTTTGCAGCATTGTTAAGGTATAATTGATGCACAAAAATGTACAAATTTTCTGTTACAAATTAAATTTTGGATATATATATATGGGCTTTCCTGATGGCTCAGACAGTAAAGAATTTGCCTGCAATGCAGGAGACCTGGGTTCCATCCCTGAATCAGGAAAATCTCCTGTAGAAGAGAATGTCAATCCACTCTGGTATTCTTGCTTGGAGAATCTCCATGGACAAAGAAACCTGACTGGCTATGGTCCAGGAGTCACAAAGAGTCAGACACAACTGAGATACTGAAGCACACAGCATATATCTATCTATCTATATATATATATATCTATATAGATATATACCTATAGAAGCATCACCTCAATCATGGTAATAAGCATATCTAGCAATTTAGAAAGTTTTATGCCTATTTTTGTTGTTCAGTCACCCAGTCATGTTACACTCTTTAGCAAAGTTAGACTCTTTGTGACCTCATATCCAATTCTTTGTGACTTAACGTCTACATTTTTAAAATTGTGTTAAGAGAACAGTTACCAGGAAATTTTATCCTGTTTGAAAACTTTAAGTACATGATACTGGTGGATGAGATGGTAAGAATATGAGTGTGTATTAGTGACTCAGTCATGTCCTACTCTTGGTTACCCCATGGATTGGGGCCCACCAGGCTCCTCCATCCACGGGATTTTCCAGGAAAGAATAGTGAAGAGGGTTGCCATTCCATTCTCCAGCAGATATTCCCAACCTAAGGATGCAAGCCAGATCTCCTGCACTGCAGGCCGACTGTTTACTGTCTGAGCCTCCAGAGAAGAAAGAATGTATCTGCAATGTCTTATTCTATAAGGCATATAGACCAAATACATACATACATATATATATATATATATATATATATATGAGTGTGTGTGTATACACCAGGTTTCACTGTCCATAGCCAACTCATAGAGCTTATTAAAACTCATGTTGATCAAGTCAGTGGTGCCTTCCAACCATCTCATCCTCTGCCATTTCCTCCTCCTCTTGCCTTCAATCTTTCCCAGCATCTGGGTCTTTACAAATGAGTCAGTTCTTCACATCAGGTGGCCAAAGTATCAGAACTTCTGCTTCAGCATCAGTCCTTCCAATGAATATTTAGGACAGATTTCCTTGAAATCAAATCAAATTGACTGATTTGATCTCTTTGAAGTCCAAGGGATTCTTAAGAGTCTCCTCCAACATCACAGTTAAAAAGCATCGATTATTCAGTGCTCAGTCTTCTTTATGGTCCAGCTCTCACATCCACACATGATTACTAATAAAATCATACCTCTGACTAGATGGATTTTTGTCAGCCAAGTGACTCTTTGCTTTTTAATATGCTGCCTAGGTTGGTCATAGCTTTTCTTCCAAGGAGCAAGTATCTTGTTATTTCATGGCTGTAGTCACCATCTGCAGTGATTTTGGAGCCCAAGGAAATAGAGTCTGCCACTGCTTCCATTGTTTGCCCTGCTATTTGCCATGAAGTGATGGGAACAGATGCCAAGATCTTTGTTTTTTGAATGCTGAGTTTTAAGCCCACTTTATCATTCTTCTCTTTCACTTTTATCAAGAGGCTCTTCAGTTCCTCTTTGCTTTCTGCGTAAGTGTGGTTTCATCTGCATACCTGAGGTTATTGATATTTCCCGGCAATCTTGAGTCTGTTTTGTGCTTCATCCAGTCCAGCATTTCACATGATGTACTCTGTGCATAAATAAGCAGGGCAACAATATACAGCCTTGACATACTCGTTTCCCAATTGGGAACCTATTGTTTCATGTATGGTTCTAATTGTTGCTTCTTGACCTGCATACAGATTTATCAGGAAGCAGGTCAGATGGTCTGCTATTCCCAAGAGTTTTCCAGTTTTCTGTGACCAACACAGTCAAAGGTTTGGGCTTAGTCAATAAAGCAGTAGATATTTCTTTGGAACTCTCCTGCTTTTTCTATGATCCAATGGATATTGGAAATTTGATCTATGGTTCCTCTGCCATCTCTAAATCTAGCTTGAACATCTGGAAGTTCTCAGTTCATGTACTGTTGAAGCCTTGCTTGAAGAATTTTGAGGATTACTTTGCTAGTATGTGAGATGAATGCAACTGTGCAGTAGTTTGAACACTCTTTGGCATTGCCTTTCTTTGAGATTGGAATGAAAACTGACTTTATCTAGTCCTGTGGCCACTGATGATTCTTTCAAATTTGCTGGCATATTGAGTGTAGCACTTTCACATCAATAGGATTTTATGATTTGAAATAGCTCTGGAATTCCATCACCTCCACTAGTTTCGTTCACAGTGATGCTTCCTAAGGCCCACTTGACTTCACTTTCCAGAATGTCTGGCTCTAGGTGAGTGAGAACACCATCATGGTTATCTGGGTCATTAAGATCTTTTTTGTATAATTCTTCTGTCTATTTTTCCACCTCTTCTAATAAGTTTAGGTTTCTGCTTAGTCACTCAAATGGTGTCTGTCTCTTTGTAACACCATGGACTTGTACCCCACCAGGCTCCTCTGTCCATGGGATTCTCCAGCCAAGAAAACTGGAGTGGGTTGCCATGTCCTCCTCCAAGGGATCTTTCCACCCCAGGGATCAAACTTAGGTCTTCCACATTGCAGGATTATTATCTGAGCCACCAGGGAAATGTAGTCTAGGTTTAAATATATTTAAAATGTAAACACCAATTTAAAAAATATATAAATATCTTACATTTTATATATATTTTAAAATATATTAGTTAAGATGTATATATATTATGTCATTAAAATATATATTATACATTATTAATGTTAAATTAATGGTAATAATAATATTTTTAAATTTTATATAATTTATAATTGACCCATCCAATTCTCATCTTGGGAAACTGATATTGGTATATAAAAATATCCTACACATGTGGCTAGAATGATTAGATGCAAAGTCAGAAGTAGTAGGTTATCCATAGTCTTCTCTGTGGATAGAATAGAAGAGTATCCGCCTACTGAAGAAAGAGACAAATGGCCTCCATGACCTGACAAGATTCCATCTTTCTCATATGAAAATCCAACTGCATTCATAAGGCATTTATAGCCTTACAACCAAGTCCTCTGTTTTTCCTTAAGTTAGGTTATTTTGATTTATCTTAATTGAAACCAGACATGTTTTGGTTAACCTAATGATAATGAAAAATATAATAATTAATTTTTTCCTCCTAATAGTTAGGAGGACTGAAATATAGAATGGTGAAATTTTGTTTATGGAAAGAAAAGAGCAATGATGATACTAAAATCACATCTTTTGATCATTTTTTTTTAAATTATGCCATGTCTTTGGACCAAAAGAAGAGAGCGAAAAAGTTGGCTTAAAATTCAACATTCAGAAAACTAAGATCATGGCATCTGGTTCCATCACTTCATGGCAAATAGATAGAGAAACAGTGGAAACCGTGACAGACTTTTTATTTTGGGGGGCTCCAAAATCACTGCAGATGGTGACTGTGGCCATGAAATTAAAAGACACTTGCTCCGTGGAAGAAAAGTGATGACCAACCTAGGCAGCATATTAAAAAGCAGAGACATTACTTTGCCAACAGTGGTCCATCTAGTCAAAGCTTTGGTTTTGCCAGTAGTCATGTATGGATGTGAGAGTTGGACTATAAAGAAATCTGGTGCTGAAGAATTGGTGCTTTTGAACTGTGGTGAATGGAGAAGACTCTTGAGAGTCCCTAGACAGCAAGGACATCCAACCAGTCAATCCTGAAGGATATCAGTCCTGAATATTCATTGGAAGGACTGATGCTGAAGTTGAAACTCCAATACTTTGGCCACCAGATGTGAAGAACTGACTCGTTTGGAAAGACCCTAATGCTGGGAAACATTGAAGGCATGAGAAAGGTATGACAGAGGATGAGATGGTTGGATGGCATCACTGACTCAATGGACATGAGTTTGAGTAAACTCTGGGAGCTGGTGATGGACATGAAGGCCTGACGTGCTGCAGTCCATGGGGTCTCAAAGAGTCAGACATGACTGAGCAACTGAACTGAACTGAACTTGGGCCAAAAAAAGTGATCTAATAAAGTCACTAGGGACAAATGTCCAGTTCCATTAAAGTGCAGAATAGTGTATAATCATTCTATTTTTACATGATAGCAGCAAGTAATATGCTATTAAAAAGAATATGCTTCAATAGTATACACTTCATTTTCTGTTATAACGATTCAGATATAGGAGATCTATTTTATAATATGTTCCTTTTTTCCTTTAATCTACTTTGACTTGTTCATCTGTTAAATATACTCTTACTGTATGAACTGAAATAGACCTAAAATCCTCCACGTTTTCTGTATATGATTATTATAGCCTTATATCGCCCTGGATTCTAGTGGTATATTAGATACTATGGTGTTTTTGGAGAGAGGAGAAAGTAAATAATTTTTATGATATTCCTAGAACATGGTACAAGATTGTCAAGAGATTAAAATTTACTCTATACAAGAAGTAACTCAATACAGAAAGCTTGTAAAACTCTCAAATCCCTGTGGTATGTGAAAGGTTAGTTATCATCTTAAATTTATCTAAATCTGCTTAGTACCACAATAATGCTATGCAATAATGCAAGATAACTGTGCCTTAAATGTGCTTCTCCAGATAGGTGCATATCTTAAATGCTGTTTATTAATGCAAGTGTGTATGTATATACTGTATATATCTATTTTTTTTGCAAGCCACATTTTTATTCCACATCCTTCCTCTATGCTTTATCTGTGTAACACCAATATTTTAGTTCCTAACTCTCGAGAGATTGCATGATAGTGGAAAACAAATTATCAAAGCAATTATGATGTTTTCATACCTACAGGAGCTAGAAATCTCTGCTTTTAAAATTAATTATTAGTTTCAACTTCTGAAATGTAGACAATGCTACAGGTACTCAATCAAACTGTTAGCATGTGCTATTTTGAATCATAATGAAAGGTTTTTTTGTCAAAAGTGTATCTTAATATATTTAGCTATCAGAAAGATTTGCCAGACTTCAATTAAAAAATCATTTAAAAAGCAGCAAAGATGATTAGAGGATTTTTTCCCTCTTTAAAATTAAAAAAATATCAGTGCAAATCTAATCACTATCTGCCATAAATTCGAATAATAGTATGTTTCATGTTATATTTAATATCCCTTAAAACCATCTGTAGTTGTTTACTTGGGGAAATATGTCTAAATGTTAAGCAAGTTTAAACATTTAATTATTTGCAGGTACCAGTTTGGAATAAATTAAAATTATAAATTCTTTATTTTGAAAATTATTTAAATGATTTCTCCTATCACTTTAGACTATATGCTAGATCTAGCACGGCTGATATCTTAGCCTGATTCTCTCAGGTGTCTTAGGAGACACATTTTAGGGGACTTAAGACTGACACTATGGTTGGCTTTTGTAAATTTGGACACTGGGATTTTTTTTTTTTTTTTAAAGCACCAGATCTACTTTCTGAAAGACACTTTAAAAAAATAAGATTTTGTTTGGTTTCAGCATTCAGGCTGGGCTTTAATCTTTCTTTAAAAACTCTCACAGACTTCATATCTTCCCACCAAGACAAAACTAGATTGTGTGTGTGTGTGTGTGTGTGTGTGTGTGTGTGTGTTAAGTTGCTTCAGTCATGTCTGACTTTGTGCAACCCTATGGACTATAGTCTTCCAGGTCCTCTGTCCATTTGATTCTCCAGGCAGGAATACTAGAGTGGGTTCCCAGGCCCTTCTCCAGGGAATCTACCACTTAAGGATTGAACCTATATGTTATATGTCTCCTGCATTGGCAGGTGAATTCTTTACCACTAGCAGCACCTAAGATGGAGATGGATTTCTGCATTCAAGAGATGCAGAAACTTGAAGCAGACCTGAAATTTACAAAAAGATAAACACTCTTTTAAAGCCTCTTTTAGGATACTATCTCATGAATATCCAGAATTAATACTATCTTGAAGTTCTTAAATAAGACTTATTTCTCCATTTTGTGTCACTAATTGGCATGCTCTAGTGTAAAACATTTAATACACCGTATTTGGAGCAAAATTCTCTTAGTTTCAATAATAATTTAGTTTTTAAAAAGGGCACTAGGTATTACTGCTTGATAATTCGAAAACTTGAACTCTAGCATTGGTTTTGTGTCTGTTGGTCATCTTTCAAAATATGTTTATTTGCATAAATAAGTATTATGTATGTGCCTGACTTTCTATTTTAGATGCTGATGATTTAGTAGAAAAAATAATTTACAAAATATGGCATTTAATGAATTTACATCCTAGCAATTAGCCTTGTGGAAATTGCTTAATTTCCATGTTTATATATAGCTATCTCTTTCGTGCATACATATACTTAAGTGAGTAGATAGATAGATGTTAATCCAAGGCATTATATATACTGAGAACCTCTGTAATATGCAAGGAAATTATTTTATTGTTAATTTTAAATTAACAATAATCAAATCAATTAAATTAACTATTGAAATCATTCCTAACAATTTAGAGACCTATTGAGCTTCCTATTTCAAATGCTGAGTTGCACAATACGTAACTATTGTCTCTAGATTTGCTGTTGTGTATAGCAATGACCTTTCTTTACTGTCATGCTGCATTTGGGGAAGACTCCTGATTTGTTATCCACCTTAGGATTCTTTTTGGCAATGTAACCTATTCTTTTTCTTTTATCCTTTGAATCCTTTGAATCCTTACCTCTTAGAATTACTTGCTATAAAAGTTATATTTGTTACAGAGCAAAGGTTAGCAATTACTCTGACTAGAGGCCACTATTAGTACTTGGGTATCTTTTAAGGCCTAAATTATAACATTATATTATGGTTGGAATTACAGTCTTTTTTACCTGAGATGGATCTTAATTACAGGATAGAACAAGATCATCTTGTTCTATCCTGTAATTTCACAGAGTGTTTAATCATCTAGCACAAGGTCACATAGTCACTTAGTAGCAGAGCTGGAACTATGTCCAAATCTCTATGTTCTTCATGACCATAAAACTCATCATTTATATGAGCTAGTATTGCCTTCTCACATATTTCTTCCTGCTCCTAATTTTAACAGTGTACTACTTTGGCATAGCACGTGATGCATTTTAACCATGTCTACCCCAACAGTTATTTTCTGTCAAAATTATATTTCCTGAAAAAAATCACATGCTTAAAAAAGTTAGGTTAGCAACATAATTATTGGGCTTCCCTGGTGGCTCAGTGGTAAAGAATCCCTCTGCCATTGTAGGAGATGCAAGTTCTATCCCTGGGTCAGGAAGATCCCCTGAAGAAGGAAATGGCAACCCATTCCAGTATTCTTGCTGGTATAATCCCATGGACAGAGGAGCCTGGTGGGCTACAGTCCATGGGTGTCACAAAGAGTTGAACATAACTTAGCAACTAAACACAAAACAGAATTATCAGATATAAGATTAGAGGCTAGGTGGCTCAGATGGTAAAGAATCCGCCTGAGATGCTAGAGACCTGGGTTCCATTCCTGGGTTGGGAAGATCTCCTGGAGGAAGGCATGTCAAAGCACTCCAGTATTCTTGCCTGAACAATCCCCAGGGACAGAGAAGCCTGGCAGGCTATAGTCCATGAGGTTGCAGAGTCAGACGTGACTGACCACATCAACACATGAAAGTAGAGGAATATCAATTGCAGATAAGCAGGAATCTGGTGGATGTGAGAAAGGCAAAAATTACCACTAAATTTATGACTGTTTCATGAAGCTTATGACTGAAACTCTCATATACCATTGTTTTATTCTAATACATACCTAGAATTCACTATATTTAACATAGGGCAATAAAATTTTATTTTTTAATGTGATTAGAAGCTAAATAAAGGATTACTTTAAATTTTGTCTTACAAAGTGTGTGGACAGCTCTGAAAATTTTAAAAAGATTTGTTTCCTCAGATAGAATGAAATAAAAATTTCATTTAGAAGTATATTAGTAAAATCATGAAAGTAATGGAAATATTTAAAACAATACAGTGCTAATGGACAATACAACTTACTTGGTAAAGTTTTTCTATTTTCAAATACAAATTAGTCCTTGGTAGCTCCTGACTTATGATATCGCTTGCCATTTTAAGCATTCTTATATGCTTGAATGCCAATGTATATACTGCTTCTTCATATTAATGAAGAATTCTAGACCCAAAAGTAGCTTTTACAATCATAGATTAATTTGGACATTTTCAGATAAACTAGTTGAGGTCCTGAGGGATAAGTAGAACCATGCTCTGTGAACTCTATTAGAGCAGGAAAAATATTGTTTATATATAAATAATATTATATATATATATATATATATAATATTATTTATATATATATAACTTGCCCTCAAATGAGATACAGGAGACATGAGATTCTGTGAAAATGATGTCTTTCTATACTGAATATTTGGAAATGTTATTTTTGAAATATGAATTTCTACTGTTTGTGTGAGTGTGTGTTTGTGCTCAGTCATGTCCAACTCTTAGCCAGCCAGGCTCCTCTGTCCATGGGATTTCCCAGGCAAGAATGCTGGAGTGGGTTGCCATTGCCTCCTCCAGGGTATCTTCCCAAACCAGAGACTGAACCTGAGTCTCTTGTGTCCCCTGCTTTGGCAGGCAGATTCTTTATCATTAGCACCACCTGGGAAGCCCATGATTTTTTATTAGAAGGGTATTTATTTTTAAAGTATTGAAAATAACCCATTCTTTTGCAGTCATGATACATTAACACATGTAAGTTGTTCTCAAAATATCTGAGTTTTGTAACATCACATAGAATATTTCTTAATTCTGTAGGATGTTTTATTATTTTCATTATTTAAAAAATTCCACTTTTAGATCAAATCACAGAACTAATTAATATATTTTTAGGGAAGAAAATATTCAGTTTATTCATCTTTAGAATAACGTATATTAACTTAAGAATTTATTCCCAGGTTAATGTGTATTTAACTCTATTTAATTTACTTTTTATCTAGCTCATGTCCTTATGTGATTTCTCTACTTCTCTTGAATTTTTGTGTATTCATTTATTATGCATTAAACTCAGCAATTTTCATGAGTCTGTGGTTCATATTACTTCATATTCTGTCTTTAATTGTGTTAATTTTTCCATTTCTGTTTTCTTTAGTTGCTATCCTCATATCTTCTATTTATGTATTTAAATTTATTTAAACAGAATTGTGACTTAAAATGTATGCAAAGTCAGCTGAAATCTTAGAACAGCCTGAAAAAATTCAAAACTGTCAAATTAAAACTGTCAGCAGGAAACGACTTCAAACACCCTTTCTTTTCAATGACTACTATTGTAATTCAAACTTTTACTTAGAATTGAAAGCGATTATGATTAAAGGCTTTCAATTTTGATTTTTCATTAAAATTTAGCAATATAAGTCTGTTAATGCTATAAAGGTAAATTTGTTTAAGAGTGTACAATTGGGGATTTAAATAAAATGTGGTTATTTAAAACCCTTTTAATTTATGTTCCATCACTCCCTGCTGTTAGAACCTGTTTCAGAACTTAATTATCTTGATGACTACTACAAAATTCTGTGACAAATTACCCTAGGAAATATAAGAACATAATTTAGGATGAAAAGGTTTTAAATTAACTGGCTTTTGCTCAATGGAGTTCTGTTAGACAATTTTTGTTTTGTAACTGAATATTGATTGAGAGAGAAATGGAAAAGATTGCAAGAATCTTCATTCATTTTTGCAAAATAAGTTGTAGTCTCCACATGCCATATCAAATAACAAATCATATAGCACCATCTAAAATATTGGGGCATTGCGTTTTTCCAAATTTGCTATTTTATAAAGAATTTTAGCTTATGTGTTCATTGAACACCAAGCAGAGCATGAGTCTCTTTTAGCTTGATCGCTGAACATGTGATTTAAATAGGTTTTATATATTAGAATGCCCTTTTTTGATTCTCATGGGCCAAATTAATCTGAGCTCAATTGTAGAACTCTGAAAAGTACTGCGGTGGAGATGTCAGCAACACCAGCATCAAGATCAGCAAAGGCACAGTTAAATATGACATTTTGCAATTAATTCTAGCAAAGGTGTTCAGTCATATCATCCCTTCAGTATAATTTGCATTTGACCCTTGATAATACACACTTTCTTACATTTCAAGTTCACTGTTTTTAAGAAACGATTTTCTTCAGAACCTACTAGACTTCTGGTCTTAACTTGGAGTGCTTTTTGCTTCTGCAGTTGTCTTTTCTTTGTACAGATTTATTTAAGCAGAGTTAAGCAAAAATATCTTTAAACAGCAGGTTTATTGTCTCCTGTATCACTAGTCATGTTATTTCATTTACACTGGTTATGTTCTTTACTTTATTAGGTTATAAATTTCTTAATGCCAAAACCAATATTTTTCATGTTTATATCCTTAGCACCTAGCATAATATCTATCACATAATGGTTCCAAAATATAAGTTTAAACCCTGAATACATAAAGGAGCGGAAATATCTCATCCTTGAGACTAAATCATGCTTAAAGTCAGTTCCCATTGCTGCATCTTTCAGTAGCTGTATTGGCAGTACTTCTCTTGGGAGTATGGGAGATGTGGTCTGTATTTCCTATCTTTGAGGACTTGTTCAACTACTTAACTTTGCAAGCACAACATTTTTAAATGACTTCTTTTCATTTTTTCCAGAAGTTCTCAGCCTATAAAAACCTTTGTTTTTCATCATTTCTAAGACAAATTCACACATGTCAGCTAGCAAGACTCTGTCAGCCTTCTTGGGTAATTCCCTCAGAAACTTACTTGCTGTTACTGAATTGAAAAAAAAAAAATTGGTAGGGAGGGGGGTGTTATGGAAAAAGGAGTTGTGCACAATAGTTAGTCACTCACCTCTTTTCATGGGTTCAGCACCTGTCTCTAGGCAAATCAATTTCCATTTTATTAACATTTTCTGTTTCCTCTCTTCCTTGTTGTGGTCTGATTTCATTCCACCTTGAGGAGCTGAGTTTTAAGCAACATTATTGAGACATGTTTTAAAAGTTCCATGAATATTTTGAAATGAGGTTTTCCAAATTAATCACCAAACCAAAAGTAGACTAGGCTTCTTAAGGACTTTCTTCTCATCAAGAAAATAGTTATCTGTTAACTTTTTTGCCCTTTTTAATCCTTCCTTTTAAAAGAAAATTCTGCTATTGAAAGTATTTAAAGCTAGCATTTGGTTTCTCTCTCTCCTTATTTATTTATTTATTTTTTTGCATATTTGTTAGGGTAAGGTATAGATTTAGATAATATTTTCTTAAACCATTTTCTCCAATTAAAGAATTTAGAATATTGCTATAAATATTCAAAATGGGTTATTTTACTTATGCTTCTCTGGTTTCCTTCCTTTCATTCACATAATTATCATATGTAAGAGATAAAGGGTAAATAACATACTCCCTTTTATTTAATTATTTATTTTTAAGTGAAGAATAATTGCTCTACAAAATTATATTGTTTTCTGTCAAACCTCAACATGAATCAGCCATAGGTATACATATCTCCCCTCACTTTTGAGCCTCCCTACCATCTCCTTCCCCATCCTACCCCTCTAGGTTGATACAGAGCCTCTGTTTGAAATGTCCTGAGACATACAGCAAATTGTCTTTGGCTCTCTATTTTAAATATGGCACTGAAGAATTTATTTGCAGGACAGCAATGGAGAAACAGACATAGATAATAGACTTATGGACATGGGGAGAGGAAAGGAGAGGGTGAGATGTATGGAGAGAGTAATATGGAAGCAGACATACTCCTTTTTATCCATGATTCATTTAATGCTTTAAATTTATTATACTTTAAAAGAGTTAATCTTTATAGTCACTCAATGAGATAGGCAGAGATGACAATATTTGTACTGGAGGATCTGATGCTCACAGAGTTGAATAACATGTCTGTCTTGAGGTCCTAAGGCTTGATTTCATCTTGTCTGATTTGACACCTTTTTTACCTACCTCCTAATCTATTCACCATCAAATATTTTCATTTCTGCACATATCCAGTGTTATTCCTAAAGATTGCTACTATCAAATGTACATTGTGAATCTTACATCAAGAATACTGTGTTAGTTTCTCCTTAAGAAATCTGTGTGTGTGTGTGTGTGTGCAATATCTGGCAATAATATAAATTTTGAAACTTGCAATTACTATATGATAATGAAAGATATATCAATGAAAAATAAACTTAGATAAATATCTGATCATTTGTACTTTGAGAAAGTTTAGTGGATATTTTACCCGATACTTTAGATCAGTTTCATATTATGGTAAAGTTCAAAGCTCGCATCTTTCCATTGTGATGTTAATTAATTTCTTTCTTGATTCTACTGCTCTTATATATTCTCCTAAAGTAATCTATCATCATGCTAAGGCAAGGGTAATTCAATCCATCACTGTTAGATTCTGATAGAGGGCTTAGGGGGAATGCAAGTCATCTCCCCAGCAGTAATCAAACAGCTGTGATACATGCCACTTTACGCTTATATCATCATATAATAGATGGCTTTCCTCTTCATGGAAGCTTGCCTCAAAATTTTCAGACAGATGGACCCTGATGCAAAGGTTTCATTTTGTGGAATTTAAGGCTGTGAACTAGTTATTGACAAATACTACATCATCAGTTCCAGTTGAAGACACAGCCTAATAAGTAGAACATTGGCACTAATCCTTATTTAATCAGCCTTAAAATGGTAATTTCAAATTGATGAGGGCACAGGGAATAGATTTTGTACTCATAAAGTGCTTCTAAAAATACCGGTAATGTGTGTATACAACCAAAGGATGAAATTAAAGAGTCCCCAGCAACTATAATAAGAAGAATAAACTATAAAGAGCATGACAAAAGTATGACTGAAGGACCTAATAAAAACACAGAGAGGAAAATTTATTCCTGTCTCTCTAGTAACACGTATTCATATTTGTAGTCTGAAATTTAATCTAGGGAACAAATATTCATAGGATTAAAAGAGAAGGACTTTTAAAATATGAGTATAAGCATCATTAAGAACTTCTTTCACTTCTGAAGACAGTATAATCATATGAACAAGCTCAAATGTTGAAAGGGATTTTAGAGTGCATATGATCCAAATCAGTTATTTAATAGATAAGCAGGCTAAGTAAGGTTAAATTGTACAGAGAGCAACTTTCTAGCAAATACTAGAATCTAGGCCTCCAGTCGCTCTGTTTTCTGTTTTTGCCTTGTCTCTGCAAACATATGCTCATGAACAAAGAACCAGTTTGGATCTCTCTTGTGAGCGCTCATAGCCCCATCCCTTAATTCTGAGTAAAACTGTAATGCAGAAAATGTGATTATTTATAAACTTTTCAATTTTTTTTAAATCTTCTCCATAACCTGCCCTTCAGATCATGTTGTTGCCACTCCCCTTATCATTTTATTACACCTGATTTCAGCAAAGGATATATGCACAATAATACATGATCACTTCACTTGTATTGCAATTTAAGGGAATTCTTTACAATTCTTTCCTGAGTAACAAACATTAAAGATAAAGCCTCATGGCCCCAGGATAAGTCTAATTGTGAAATGTTAACAGTTTAAGGAAGAATTGGACAAGTGAGTCAGTGAGAAAAGCATGCCTTCCTTGCTTTGCTTCCAGAGACTTTTTAGAAGTGGTTTCTTCTTATGTATAATTGGACATTTTTCTTCAGTAATAATAGCAGTCACGAATGTAATATAGACTGAACATGGTACTAAGAGCATTACAGATATCAGCTTTCTCTTCTTTACTCAGTCTATTTATATACGAAGAAAGTGTGAAAGTGAAAGTGAAGTTGATCAGTCGTGTCCGACTCTATTGTGACCCCATGGACTGTAGCCTACCAGGCTCCTCAGTCTATGGAATTTTCCAGGCAAGAGTACTGGAGTGGGTTGCCATTTTCTACTGCAGGGGCCCTTCCCAACCCAGGAATTGAACCCAGGTCTCCCGCATTTCAGGCAAACGCTTTACTGCCTGAGCCACTAGCAAATGAAGAAAGTGTGGACATGTTAAATAACTCACTGATTACCTTAAAGCTATTGAGTATCAGATTAGGATTTGAACTCTGTATACATGCTCACTCCCGCAGTTGTGTCTGACTTTGGGTACTGAGCCTGCCAGGCTCCTCTGTCCATAGGATTATTGTTGTTTAGTTGCTAAGTTGTGTCCAACTCTACAACCCCATGAACAGCAGATGTCAGTCTTTCCTGTCCTTTAAAATTTCCTGGAGTCTACTCAAACTCATATCCATTGAGTCAGTGATATCATCGACCATCTCATACTGTTACCCACTTGTCCTCCTGCCCTCAATCTTTTCCAGCATCAGGGTCTTTTCCAGTGAGTTGGCTCTTTGCTTAAGGTGGCCAAAGTATTGGAAATGCAGCTTCAGCATCAGACCTTCCAAAGAATACTCAGGGTTGATTTCCTTTAGGATCAGCTGGTTTGATCAGGCTCTAAAGAGTCTTCTCAAGCACCACAATTCGAAAGCATCAATTATTCGGTGCTCAGCCTTCTTCGTGGTCCAGCTCTCACATCTCTACATGACTACTGGGAAAACCATAGCTTTAACTATATGGACCATTGTCAACACAGTGATGTCTCTGCTTTTTAATACAATGTTTTGGTTTGTCATAGGTTTTCTTCCAAGGAGCAAGTGTCTTTTAATGTCATGGTTATAGTCACCATTCACAATGATTTTTGAGGCCCAAGAAAATAAAATCTTTCACTGTTTCCACTTTTCCCCCATCTATTTGCATGAAGTATTGGGACTGGATACTATAATCTTTATTTTTCAAATGCTGAGTTTTAAGAAAGCTTTTTCACTCTCCTCTTTCATTCTCATCAAGAGGTTCTTTAATTCTTCTTTGCTTTCTGCCATTAGAGTCATATCACCTGCATATTTGAGAATGTTGATATTTCACCAGACAATCTTGATTCCAGATTGTGAACCATCCAGCCTGGCATTTTTCAGGATGTACTCAACAGAGAAGTTAAATATGCAAGATGACAATATATAGCCTTGACATAATCCTTTCTCGATTTGGAGCAAGTCACTTGCTCTATGTCTGGTTCTAATTGTTGCTACTTGGCCTGAATACAGTTTTCTCAAGAGATAAATCAGATGGTCTGATATTCTCATCTGTTAAAGAATTTTCTACAGTTTGTTGTGATCCACAGAGTTGTAAGTTTTAGTGTAGTCATTGAAGGAGAAGTAGATTTTTTTTGGTGGACTTCCCTCAATTTCTCTATGATCTAGCAAATGTTGGCAATTTGATTTCTGGTTCCTCTGCCTCTTCAAAACCCAGCTTGTACATCTAGAAGTTCTTAGTTCATATACTGTTGTAGACTAGCTTGAAGGATACTGAGTATCATCTTGCTAGCATGTTAAATGAGTTCAGTTGTATGGTAGTTTGAACATTCTTTGGCCTTGTCTTTCTTTGGGATTGGAATGCAAATTGATAATTCCAGTCCTGTAGTCACTGCTCAATTTTCCAAAGTTGCTGGCATATTGAATATAGCACTGTAAGAGCTTCATATTTGAGGATTTGAAATAGCTCAGCTGAAATTCCATCATCTCCACTAGCTTTGTTCATAGTAATGCTTCCTGAGAACCACTTGACTTCACATTCCAGAATGTTTGGCTTTAGATGAATGACCACACCATCTTAGTTACCTGGGTCATTAATATCTTTTTGTATAGTTATTTTGTGTATTCTTGCCACCTCTTCTTAACCTCATCTGCTTCTGTTAGGTCCTTGCCATTCCTTTATTGTGCCCATCTTTGAATGAAACATTCCCATGGTTTCTCCAATTCTCTTGAATAGATCTCTAATCTTTCCCATTCTATTGTTTTCTTCTATTTCTTTACATTGTTCATTTAAGAAGGCTTTGCCATCTCTCTTTGCTATTCACTTGAACTCTGCATTTAGTTAGTTATAGCATTCCCTTTCTCTTTTGCCTTCTGTTTCTCATCTTTTCTAGCTATTTGTAAGCCCTCCTCAAGCAATTGTTTTGCTTTCCTCCTGCATTTCTTCTTCTTAGGGATGATTTTGGTCAGCACTTCCTGATACTTTCAAGAATACTGGAGTGGGTTTCCATTTCCTTCTCCAGGGGATCTTTCCAACCCAAGGATCAAACCCACTTTTCCTGCATTGGCAGATGGATTCTTTACTAGTGCTACATGTGAAGCATAGTTTTTTCTCATGACTCAGTGGTAAAGAATTTCCCTGCCAATTCAGGAGAGTCAGGTTTGATCCCTGGGTTGGGAAGATTCGCTGGAGAATGATATCGGAAACTGCTGCATTATGTTGGATTGGGAAATAGCATGGACAGAGGCAGATGGTGGGCAACAGTTCATAGAGTCAGTGAAGAGTCTGATACAATTTGGAGACTAAAGAACAACAACAATCTTATATTTTTGAACTCTCATTAGTGTAAATGTCTCCTCCCAATAATCCTAATGCAGTATTTGCTATCCTAGACTACTATACTAAAATTCTCTCCATCACACTTGCTCTCTGTTTTTACGTTTCCCATTTGCCAACAACTGAAAACTAATATATACATAACAAAACCCTATAGCACACATCTTAGTATCTATAGAATCATGATTTTAATGTAACTAACTTTTGAAATAATATGCAATAAATAACTTATATATGCACATTGGAATGTTGAAATAGTATTAAATTTTGTGACCAGGAAAAACACTGAAATATGTGAATTAATAGAATCAACCATCTAGTTTTCCTGGTGGCTCAGACAGTAAAAAATCCACCTACAATGTGGGAAACCTGGATTTAATCCCTGGGTTGGGAAGGGAAGGGCTACCAAACTGGTATTCTTACCTGGTGAATTCCATGGACAGTGGAGCCTGTGAGGCTACAGTTCATGGGGTTGCAAAGAGTCAGACATGACTGAGGAACTTTCACTGTCACTTTAGTTTTCCTATTATAAATAAATACATTAATTTAATTATGGAACATACTATTTAAATAACTACTGTAAATATATAGTATAAGTTTGTATATTTTGTAATATTTTGAGACACTTTCTTTCTTCTAGTCATTGTCGTAAATGATAAGAGACAAAAATGAAATCTGCAGGCTCATTTCTTACTGGGGTGATCAATGAAGGTTTCATGAAAGAGCTTGTGAGCCAGAGATTAACGTATGTATAGGTTTTTGAAAAGATGAAGTGAAAGAACTGATTTTAAGCAAACACAGTGTAACAGGTTTAAGTTGAAGGTTATATGAAACGTACTGATTTTGCTGAATATCTTTGGGGAATAGGGTGTGAATGAGCTAGAGAGAAAGATTGAATCTGCATAATTGGAAGTAGGGAATACTGAAGAGATTTGATCTTGGATATATTATTTTCAAATCATTGGCAGAGGGAAAGTATAATGACTGAATATGAAAGAAATTGAAGATGGAGAGGCCAATGAGAAGGCAATGATAGCAAACAATATAATGACTAGTGTTATTGACCTTTTTTGCAGTGGCTACTTTATGCATATGATTTAAGTTATTCAACACCTCTAAAAATTGGACATCAACTTATTTTAGCAAATAAAAACTTTCAATTTCAGAGCAGTTAGATGATTTGTCTAAGCTCATACAAATCTTAAAAAGGAGAAATTTTTTTAGAGGTTAAAGAAAATGAAAGGTAGTTAACATATGATGATTAAATGGTCATTGGTAAGCAATTTCTTCACAGGTGTGAAAGCTATAAACAGAACAAAGAATGAAAAATAAAATTATGTTTTCATAAATGAATGACAGAATGTCTTAGTAAGCTAAGGGAATCTTGTGTGTTTATGAAGACATGGGAATGAAAGACTTGATGGATGGAGGTGCAGGAATGGGAAAATAGGTTAACTAAGCAATGGTAACAACAAAGTTGAAAGGTATTTAGAGTTTTGAAAAATTACTAATACTTGAGAAACTAGAAGTTTATTTGAAACAAATCTTCTCTCAATTTATAAATTCATAATATTAATTGCCAACATTTGCTGGATCATTGAAAAAGCAAGAGAGTTCCAGAAAAACATCTATTTCTGCTTTATTGACTATGCCAAAGCCTTTGACTGTGTGGATCACAATAAACTGTGGAAAATTCTGAAAGAGATGGGAATACCAGACCACTTGATCTGCCCCTTGAGAAACTTGTATGCAGGTCAGGAAGCAACAGTTAGAACTGGCCATAGAACAATAGACTGGTCCCAAATAGGAAAAGGAGTACATCAAGGCTGTATATTGTCACCCTGCTTATTTAACTTATATGCAGAGTACATCATGAAAAATGCTGGGCTGGAGGAAGCACAAGCTGGAATTAAGATTATTGGGAGAAATATCAATAACCTAAGATATGCAGATGACACCACCCTTATGGCAGAAAGTGAAGAAGAACTAAAGAGCCTCTTGATGAAAGTGAAAGAGGAGAGTGAAAAGGTTGGCTTAAAGCTCAAAATTCAGAAAACTAAGATCATGGCATCTGGTTCCATCACTTTGTGAAAAATAGATGGGGAAACAGTGGAAATAGGGACAGACCTTATTTTTGGAGGCTCCAAAATCACTGCAGATGGTGATAGCAGCTATGAAATTAAAAGACGCTTACTTCTTGGAAGGGAAGTTATGACCAACCTAGACAGTGTATTAACAAGCAGAGATATTACTTTGTCAACAAAGGTCTGCCTAATCAAGGCTATGGTTTTTCCAGTGGTCATGTATAAATGTGACAGTTGGACTATAAAGAAAGCTTGAGCACTGAAGAATTGATGCTTTTGAACTGTGGTGTTGGAGAAGACTCTTGAAAGTCCCTTGGACTGCAAGGAGATCCAACCAGTCCATCCTAAAGGAGATCAGTCCTGGGTGTTCGTTGGAAGGACTGATGTTGAAGCTGAAACTCCAATACTTTGGCCACCGGATACGAAGATTTGACTCATTTGGAAAGACCCTGATGCTGGGAAAGACTGAGGGCAGGAGGAGAACGGGACAACAGAGGATGAGATGGCTGGATGGCATCGCCAACTCAATGGATGTGAATCTGGGTAAACTCTGGGACTTGGTGATGGAGAGGGAGGCCTGGCATGCTGGGCTTAATGGGGTCTCAAAAAGTTGGACACAACTGAGTGTCTGAACTGAGCTGAATAAGATTAATATTTAAAATGACACACAGTAGATTTACTGTTTTAGCTACTACACATAAAGCTGCCTAATGCTACCTAATATTTCAGTGTTCTATTTTAAAGCTATGTGAAAGCAATGAATGTATTCTTATGTTAACTAATTAATGCTAATTTTCAGTTTTTCTTTGTTATCAATCATCTGATTAAACCTTCTATTAAAAATAAAATTAATATTTTTAAAGCTGTATATACTCATATGTTATAAAGTAACATATTTATTTTGGATAAATATATCAGACTGCAAGGTATAGTCTGTTGAGTAGGATCATCTATTCATTAAGTTCTAGTTAGTTAGTTATTAATAAGTATATCTATTAAAAATCACCACTCTGCTCTAAATATCTGAATTTACTCATGTTAAATTGCTTTCTGGTTAAGAATATGGAATGTTTGATTTTGTTTGCCTTTTATTTATTTGAACATTGTAGGGCACTTTAAGAAAAATTTTGACTGGTCTTTAAAACTACAGTGGTCATAAATAAGTCAATTAGATTTGCTGAATTTAGTTAGTTCAGATCAGACACAAATGAATGGCATTGTAAAATACATGCGATAAAGAATCCAAACAAAGCATCTATTTCAGTCTAAAAAGTCAAGGTAATTCAGTTGTAGGTTATTATTTAAGAGACTTCAAGGCTAATCAAACTAATTATACACTGTAGAATACTCTCTAGGATAATTGAAATTCCATCTTATCACTAAGACTTCTCTTGTCCTGTTGCTTTGTTAGTACTTAAATTTAATTTGAAGTTACTTTAGGGTAAGTGATAATCTAGTAAACAAAAAAGCCCCAAATGAGAGGGGGAAAGATCAAACAAAATGTGTATTTAATAGCTTTGTTAGTTTCACTTTCTTCAGCTTGCCTGAGTTTGTAAAAAAAGTAAAATTCAAGTTAAATTAACTTCATATTTTCAATACTACTTACCTAAATTACAGTCTAAATGTTTATTTCCTTATTTTTAATTTCATTTTTTTGTTGGTTTGTTTTCATTGATACTGCTTCCAAATTTCCTTCATGCTTTTATAATGGCTTGTTCTCAGCCTGCATTTTCTATCTCTGCTCTAGCAGAATGCCCAGTTTGTCAGTCTCATGTGAGAAACCCTCTTCCTGGCTTAACAGATAGACTTGTTCTAGATTCCGATAGGTGTAATAGATGATTCCCTAACTTGTGTTTCATAAATACTAACTTATTGAATTTCTGTAGTCTGAGAGGGAGTAGGGAATTGACAGGTACCTAGCATGGTAGTTCTCAATAAACATTAGTGAATGTATGTTGAATACAAAAAAAGTATTATAATATATTTAACTTCACTTCTCAAGTTGAAAGGTCATACTTTGATTAACAGCTCACAATACATTGAGGAAATAGCTTTTGGTATTTTGGCTTAAATTTTTGTACCTAATGCATGTATGCTTCCTCAGTCACTCAGTCATGTCCAATTCTTTGCAACCCTGTGTCCTGTAGCCCACCAGCATCCTCTGCCCATGGAATTCTCCAGGCAAGAATACTGGAGTGGATTGCTATTTCCTCTTCCATTATCTTCCCTGGGAATACTCCCCAGAGTATTCCAAGGGATCAAATCCATGTCTCTTGTGTCTCCTGCATTGCAGGCTAATTTTTTACTGCCCAGCCACAGGGTGAGCCTTTTGCACTGAATACATCTCTGCAAAAAGGGAAAGACTGTTTCTTTAAAATTATGACCAAAATATGCTTGACCTATTAATAACTAGATAAACAATAGCTTATATAATCTGAAAATAAATAGTAAGCTATATAATGGAAATAATACATAATTTTGGAGAAATGTGATGCTGTTATGGCTACAGTTATAAAGGGAGTCCCAACAATAGTTCATATACCATATATATGGAAAGATAGAAACTCCCAGTTTACTTCCTCCTTTGAAGTATTAAATAACCGGTTTTGAGAAACAGGACATAGAATCAAATAGGCTATAAAGATACTCCAACAAGTAGGGTCAACAATAGATAATCACCTCCAAAAATTTAGGAGTATTGCCAAAATGTTCATTCATTCAGAAAAAAAAGAAAATGTGCCTGCTGTATTTCTAGGACTTTATTGCTTGGGATACAGCTACTCAGCACAAAATAAACTCCCCGTTCTCAATTCCTATGTTCTTGTGCTAAAAACATATCCAAAGTAAAAATTATGTTCATCTCTAAACAAACCAGCTCATTTTATAACTTTATTTCACCTGTAGTATTACTGGTGAAGTGAAAAAAGGAAAAGTGAAAGCCTCTCAGTTGTGTCCGACTCTTTGCGACTCCGTGGACTATACACTCCATGGAATTTTCCAGGCCAGAATACTGGAGTGGGTAGATTTTCCCTTCTCTAGGAGATTTTCCCAACTCAGGGATTAAACCCAAGTCTTCCACATTGCAGGCAGATTCTTTACCAGCTGAATCACAAGGGAAGCCCAAGAATACTGGAGTGGGTACCCTATCCTTTCTCCAGCAGATCTTCCCCACCCAGGAATCAAACCGGGGTCTCCTGCATTGCAGGTGGGTTCTTTACCAACTGAGCTATCAGAGAAGCCCATTACTGGTGATGATTTTTTTTTTAATTTTTGTAGAACTTTGTACAGCATTAGGCACAAGATACATTGTTAAAAATAAGTGTCAGCTGAATCTGAAGCCTTGGGTATTTGAGCTTGAAATTTGAATAATAACAGTATCTAATTGCTTTTAAGCTAAAATAACTTGTTTTGAAAAAAAAAGAGTGAGAAAATATATAATCCTGTTTTATAATCAAATCTATTTGGAGATCATGTCTGCACCTCTTAAGAGTTGTTTTGTTTGTTTTTAATGTTTGGTCAGCAGTCCTGATACAAACTGAGGTTCTAAGCTGACAATTATAAGAATGTGTTTCGATTTTTTAAAAAATAATCTTTGTAATGGAGTTTTATTTTCCAGAAGAAGAATTAAAATAATAGAAGCAGCAATCATAGAGGGAAAAAGAATGTTTTTAAAAAGGTCACTATATGTAAGAGGCTCCAGAAGGGAATCACATACATTATCTGAAGCATTTTTGTCACTTATTCATGACATGCTTGATTCCAAACATCTGATTTAATTATAATTATTCTGCTATGATAGATATGATATGTGTGTGTATGTGTGTATATATATACATACACATATACTTATTGTTTTGGGCAGAACTCTAAAGAGCTAAAGAGACTCATCTACTTTGTAGATATATATTTATTTCTAACATAATGCCCGAACCTTAAAATACTAAGTAAAAGTTATTATAGACATCTTACTGTAAAAGGTCTTTGAATATGAAGTGCTAGTGGTCTTTATTATGTTGTTATTTGAATTCAAAGTATTTAAACATATTTCACTACTTATGCTTATATATAATTATGAAATGTTTCTTTTGGCACCTTATTTTTTAATTAATCTTTAGAACAAGTAATGATGTCAGAGTAAAGATTATATTAAAGCGTCGATATTAACAGATGTAATAGTCAATTGATTAAAATAAAAGCAAAGCAGGATAATGAGTCAACTCTTTTTAGTGCCTGTAAAGTATCAAGCACCCTTACAATTGCTTTATATGTTTTAATTCATTTAATTCATGTGAAATGTGATGGACATTAAGGCACAAGAATACTGAAGAATCATTATAAAGCTCACACAGCTAGGAAGAAATATTTAGATTTAAAAATACACTCAAAAATATTGCTCCTTTGGCTGCTGTTAACAACTTCATTATGGCAACCAGGAATAAATGTTTTAATTATACCTTTAAATTGTTTTAAGAAGTTTTAATTTTTTACAATTATTAAGGTGACATATTAAAATATCAATGTAACAATGATTTTTAAATATTTTGAAATGATTATGACAAATTTTATGTTTGATTTTCAGTACGATAATGAAATACAAATAGTCCCTGCCTTATAATGATTTAGCTTGAAATTTTTGACTTTATGATGGATATGACTCACATACAGTAGAAACTGTGCTTTGAATTCTGAATGATCTTTACCCAGGCTAGCAATACATGGTACAATACTGTCTCATGATTCTTGGCAGTGGCAACGAAGCCACAACTTCCAGTCAGCCATGCAATCACAAGTGTAAACAATGTATACACTTACAACTCATTCTGTACCCAAATATCGTTTTTCACTTTTGGTATAGTATCAATAAATTACAAGAGACATAAATACTCTGTTATAAAACAAGATTAGTGTTAGGCAATTTTGTCCAACTGTAGACTAGTGTTTAAGTGTTTGAGCACATTTAAGATAGACTCAACTAAGCTCTGCTTATATTAACAGCTAAGTAGACTAGGTGTTTTACATACATTTTCCACTTAAAATATTTTCAAATATTGATGACTTTTTCATGATAACTCCATCATAACTCAAAGAAGATCTGTATAGACTTTTTCATTTGTATCACCCATCCTCAAGAGTGTTGAAACTTGAGAAAATATCCTATACTTCTTTCTCTGGTATCACAGTGTAACATGAAACAATTGTGGATCTCTGGGTTCTATCTATTACACACTTTAAGATTAACAAATATAACTGACCATGTAGATGCAAAGTTTATTTGCTGGCATGTAAATAATATTAGAATAAAATTAAAAGAGATGAAAATGTCTATAAGTAATTAGAAGAGAATATTCAGGGAATTAAGAAAATTCATAAATAATGCTTTTTAACATTCATTTTATGATTGGAATATAGCAAAAAATGGTTTACTTCAGTAAAATGTTAGAATGCTTGATCACTGCTTTGTCATACATAATACAAAATGTTTTTTCAATGAAAACATACATTTGTCTCATTCACGATGATACAATGGTGATGATGCTACCAAAATGTCTTTGTTACCTATAAAATCATTCTTTTGGTAACTTTCCTAAATACTGCCAATTATTTATTAATAACAAACCTCAGCAAGTCTCATATACACACACACACACACAAGATTTCAATTTGCGAAGAATTAATTGGGTGCCTGACCTATAATAGAATGTGAAAAGGAATACATAAATGAATAAGGTCATCCTTGGCTCAAGATACACTCAAAAAAATATGTTGAGTAAGTTAGGTTTATAATACAAGTTAGCAAATTTAGTATTTAAAAACTATAATGCCAAATTTTACACACTGTGAACAAAATAAAATATTACCCATGAAGATCTGAAAGTCATCTTCTAATTCAATTTAGCTTTGAACTTAGCAGGTTTAATATGAGGTATATTTATTAAAGAATAATAACTATAATATAGGAAAAAGTGGAAAGTCTAGCTGTATTGGCAACACATTTTTCTTATTATCTTGCTAGTTAAATCTCAGTAAGTGTATTAATCACACATTGATGTGTATTTACAATAAAGTAACCAACTTATTAAACTTATATCAAATTTTTTTAAAAGATTCTTAATTTGCAGTATGACCAGTCATCCTGATGATTATATGTTTAAGTATAGTCCTAATTGATCGTGGAGGCTTTTGCTACAAATTACAGAAAGGGAATACAGATTTCACAGGTTGATTGTGGCTTAATGGCAAATTTCACAGTCTGAATAGAAAAAGGATAAAGCACACACAGGAATAAGGTATTTACAAAGATTCATGATGCGAAAAGTTCCTTTCCAATTTCCAGTGCATACAGATATACTGATAAATCAAATATGAGAATGCAAAGGGAATATTAAGGGGTGAGGAAATAAAAAATATGCTATCAGTTGTATCTATCCAGAATTTTTGTTTTAAAATAGACAGATATATATAGAATTTAATATTGAAAATTTTGTAACATATTAACCCATAAATAAAAATATTCTGTACAGTTTAATTAAATAAAATGCTAAGTAAATACAAGTGATTTAGAACTAGTTTTAACTTTGATTTAATATTTCTTATATCAATGTAGTATTTCCCCCCTGTAAGCCTTTGATTTTTAAAGGAATCAGTTCATTGTAAGGATGAAACACTTCGTAAAAGTTCAGTGTCCTTCCTTTCCATATAACACTGAGGTTTTTGTATCAGATTCATAAATACTTGAACATTAACAGATTTATATTAAAAGTTATATATTATTATATATATAAACAGTTATAACAGACATATGTTAACAGTTATAATCCATAACATTGGACTTTGGTCAAGTTCATAAGCTTAAATGATTAAAATGCCAGTGTTCAAGAAACAAAATTTTTATTCTTTTTGAATTTTAGTGTGAAATAATGTTTAGTGTAATTTAAAATTTCTTCTTTATAAGTAGTTTTGTGTATCTTTAAAATTACTAAGAAAAAAAGAAAAAGCTAAATGATAGCTAAAATCAGAACTAGATTATATAAAGATGAAAGTTGGATTGTCTTACTACATTATTTAGTAAGATAAAATAATTAAATGTAGAATTGTGTTCATAAATTTTATTAACACCAGAGTTTTAGTAACATATTAGTGTTTAGTCCAAGTTGGATATGTCAGCATTCCAAACCAGCCAAGCAATCGTGTCAAGCATGCTATATAAATTCACTAAGACTGAATATTTTTTGTCCTTAAATGGTACTACTTTCATATCTTAAGAAAAATAATTTTAATGTTTCCAGTAAGAAATACTGTAATAGATTGAAAAGGAACTTGTTCAGTTTAATGGTCCCAATTGGTTTACATTATGAGTAAGGCAAAAGAGAGAGAAAGCAATTGTTTTACTTACATTCTACTTTCCTTCACTTTAGAATGTTTTTCTTATAAATTTGTGTATATTTTTCTACACCAATTTCAGAGTTTATTAATGTCACCAAAGTTCAGGTATTGTAGGATATACTAGTAGCTTGTTCATAATCACTTACTTTGCTCTGTATCTATATAATGCCAGATAGCTACAAAGACGCAAAGTTCTCATGTGAAAAAGAATTGACTTCGTGCATGTACAAAGTATCTGGGTGCTACAAATCTGTGTGGCTTTGTGGCTCGGTAGCCATTTTTTAATTTTATTTTGCTTTTATTGTGTTGGTGTCCTTATAATAGGTCTTTTTTCTTTTCTTTTCTTTAGTTTCTAGGTGAACTTATTGTCATTCGTATATATGTTAAGCTGGCTACTTTCGATTCTGAAATATAGTTGTAACCTCTAATAGCCATTGATTAATTGTCTCTTGGCTAAATGAAGTGTGTGGCATTGCTTTTGACAGTTAGGGTAGCTGCTCAAAAGTTCTGCTGAGTGAACATTTGCACCCCATTCATTGTTAATATATAGACATTGATATATCTCATGTTCCTTATGTAATTCTAATTTCGTATCTGTTATTTATTTACTTCTTTGACCCAGATGTCTTTGTGCCTCTGGATATTCTCTTTAATACCTTTTTTAAAAGAGAGAAAGAGAGAAGACAGTCTTTGATTTCTTAAGGTCAGTAGTCTCTAGAAAATTTTTCTGCTTAAGTGAACTTTTGTGATGTTGTAAATCTTTCTGGTCTTTTCAGCTACTTCCACATTACTAAACTTGAATGACTCTCAAGTATACAATGTACTTAGAATAATAATTATTTATTCCCTCCAAAATAGGACAGTATTGACTAATCGAAATAGATCATTAATTCTAGGTATTATAAATACTAATACATTTTATTTATTACCTTAAACATGTAAATTTCTTTTTTTTTTAGTGCAGAAAAAATATACAGTGCAAACTAGAAATAGAAAAAAAAAAAAAGAAATAACATCAACCATTTTAGAATGGTGTAAAGGGAACAGCTTTTAAATGCCTTTTCATCAGCGTCTCATTTTCAGAAGCTATGTTTAAATGCACTGATGATAGCATCAATTGATCTCCTCTGTCTTTGTGTAGGGGCTTTGTAGGCTGTTCAATATTTCTTGAATTAAAAAAAAAACACTGCTTTCCCCCAATTCCTTCTTTGATAACCTGAAGGAGAAAGAAGATTTGCCCTAATATCCTGAATTGAATAAAAAATAAAGTAGATTATGAAGAAATCTTTAATAAAATTAGAGTGCTGTGGATATGAAAAAAAAAAAGAAATAATGATGACATTTTTCTAGACTAAGGTAATTTCTTTAAACTCATAGTATTTCATTTGCAACACCAATTCTGTATCTACCTGTTATTGTCCTATGGATTCAAAGTTCTCTGAGTTCCCAAAAGACCTTAATATTTACAGACAGTCACATGCTAAAAAGATTGACTCTACATAATGTATAAATTTATAGAACTTAAAGCATCATTTAATTGTTCTCTATCTCATTTCAGATCATGTAAAAAGAGATAGTGTTATAAATTATAATTTCAAGGAAACCATTGACTCATCAGATTTTGGAAAATTCACTAAAAAATATAATGTAGAAGGGAGAGGTCTGAGCTACCACTCTGGAAAGGGCAGGCTGGCTTTTAAGTAATAGCTAATAAATTAGAATTGATTGTGTGAAGTTATGCTGAATGGGGTTGTGCTCAGTTAAGCTGTGATATGTCAGGCACTTATTACTGAACTGATTTAAATTTAAAAAAAAATTGGTAATCTTTATTTATGATACACACTAAAATCTGAAATACTATATCAATATTGGAATAAAAGCAGTTCACAAGAACAGAGGACTACTTTTAAGTTAAACTTATTAAAGCAGTCATACCATTAATGTCCAAATTACCCAATTTAATTCTGTCTTTTCAAAGCAAAATATTAATCATGATATAAAATCAATTTACATAATGCAGATGATACACACACACAAAAACAGAAATATTGTTTCCATTGTTTCTGTTAAATAAAGGTATCAGAAAACAAGTAACTTCTACAAACACATTTCTTTCTGGTTATATATAGTGGTTGTAGTATTGCATGTTTTTTTTAATTTGATGTTTCTGAATATCTTATCATTGTGTCAGGTGATTTTTATGTATTAAATCCTTAAGTAATTGATATTGTTCTCACTCTTCTATAGACGTGGACACAAAATCTAGTAAATATGAAATGAGAGAGTACATGTCTGAATGATCTAGATCTCAGTGGGTCTATCCAACATACGCACTGTCTCAAAATTACATAATTGAATCATTTAAACTCTCTAAATAAAAATTATAGTTAATTTATATGTCTGCCATTTTATCAGGGCCTTAATAAATAATGTCATTCAAATAGACATTAATAAATGTTAACAGTTGTTAATATTTATGTTAACATCTAAGCGATTTCAGTGAAAAATAGTAAAATCTTTTAAAAAATATGAATGTATGAATACATGAAAAATAGAAATATAAATAAAATTATTTCCAGAAATAAAAATTCAAAAATTTTCTAAATTGTTATGTATGTTTATGAATATTGAGTATATGTAGGATAGAAAACAAGGAAAATAAATATTTGAGGAGACAAATATTCATTATTATAAATAACTAGTGTTACAAACAAAGGAATCAAAATGTCTAAAATCTTTGGCATTACAGGTTTAAAGTTTCTGATGTAACTGATTCCAGAATTAGAACTCATACATCCATATTCCTAGCTATTATTAATAATAAGAATCCACTTCAAAAAAAAAAAAAATAGAGAGAGAGAGCCACTTTGAGAAACTCAAAAAACAAAGCAGCAAATGTTGCCTGTTTTGTCATGTTTCTCACTGCCTTCAGGTTGTCTTGTCAAGAGAATGTTATTTGAGTTAATTTCTTTCTTTAATTTTTTTTAACAGAATAAGATTTTATTGTTATAAAAGTGATTGCAAAATCCAAAACTCTATTAGTGTCCAAATTTCTCATTTTATTGCCAAAATAAAGACCCAGATTCAATTATACACTTCTATGTAATCACATGCATTAGTGTCCTCTGACAGAATCAGTTCACTCATATATTCAGATTATCCCTTTTATTATGCATTGAAACTATCTGTTGCCATTTACTAATGCGTGGTATGAATCCTAGCCACACATTAAATTGCACCTGTTACTGCTTAACACAGTGGTTAAGAGTATGGAATCCAGTAATTATGGCTGAGTTCTAATCCACTTATTAGTTGTTAATTATAGGTAATTTACTTAACCTCCCTCTGCCTTAACTTCCTGTTGGGTAAAATGTTGCTAGTAATAGTATCATACAAGTGCTTGGCACATTTTAAGTGCTCAGTAAAGATAGCTAGCAAGGACTATTTTCTCATACCTATATCTGTATCTCATTCAAAAATTATCAACTGAACAAAGATTAACTCAACACTAGAGGGTCAACACCATGTTAAATTATAAATGGTAAGAAAAACAAAAGCTATAACTTTAAAATCCTTAATATCTAACAGGAAAACAAAAATGCCCCTGAAAAAGAAAAATACAATTTGATAAATCCTATTCCAGAATACATGCATAGCATAGGATGTATAGACAAGACTATTATAGTTGCAGGCACTATCACTGTACCTGTTACTTCAGCACTGAAGGCACCATGAGGATCAACCGTCAGTGACTGATAAATAAATGTAGGGCCTCCCAGGTGGCACAGTGGTAAATAATACACCTGCTAATTCAGGAGCCTCAGGAGATACAGGCTCAGAAGACCTGGGTTGTAAAGATTGCCTGAATAATCTCTTGAACAGTGGAGCCTAGCAGGGTACAATACATGGGGTTGCAAAAAGTCAGACAGGACTGAGAGACAATACACACACATGGATGTAAATATAAGTATCATTTCAGACAGTAAATATCTTCAAATTAAAGAAACATACATGTCACCAGCACCAAGATTTATAGATATTTACTCATTGGAAATGGATTCTTTAGGGGAAACAAATGCTATAGGAACTTAAACTGTCAACAAAGAAAGCAAGGGAAGGGAGAGAGGAGTGGAAAGAGGAAAGACGAAAAGAAATATTCTTTTAAATCAAGTACACTGTCATCCTCATTTTACCAGTATTCTTGCTGTATCACTCAAGAAATCCTCTGGTCAGTATAGATCATTGTCTATCGTTTAGATAAAGCACCTCATATTTGTTATCATAGGTTGCATTCAGTTTGGGTCTTTTGAGTATAAGCTCTCTGAGGGAAGAAACCGGCTTATCTGAATCTGACTCTTCAGCGTTATTTCAAGAGTTGGTGTGAAAGGACTTCTGAGAATTAAGATGCCCTGAAGATTACTTATTCCTTGCCTTTGCCTTTTTATAAATGTTTTTTCTTTTGCACTCAAGAGTTGAAACTTAAAAATTATTTTTCATCCTTTAGAAGAAAGATTTAAGTAGTGTGATCATGCATCTTATCTTTAAGGAAGAATTCCACCACCATCCCCTGCCTCTGTCCTCAGTGCATGTCATGAGTAACTTCAAATCAACATCGCTTATATAAGAGCAAAGAGAGCTTGTAACTAAATCTCCTAAATCCCAGGTTGTCAGAAATACTAAAAAGACAAACACAAACCAATCCATCAACTGATAAAAATCATTTTACAATTATACAAAATCAAAATACAAAGTATGATTAAATGTCTTTTGATGGAAGTGATAGTTACGCTCAAATGTGTGAATAGATACTACGAATATGATGCCAAAGCTTTAAGCTGTTGGCAAGCAGAGTTGATTCTTGTCCAATAGCCTAGTGTCCTCTCTCTTCTCAAGTCCATGGGTACCAGAGTGATGAATTCACATGGAAAGAAATTAAAGTTAAAGAGATGATATCAGGATGAGAAAACTAGAAATACTTATATCATGTACTGTTTTAAAACAAAAAACATAAAAGAGTCCATGTAATCAAATAAATAAGTCAGCTTTGTTATTTGACTTCTATTTTACTATAAATTATGATTTATATTTATAAAATGTATACAATTTTTCATATTAAATTCTTAGAGCAAGCAATAAACACACACACAAACATATATCTATGTAGAAGTATGATAGAGAGGCATAAATTGGGACTATAAGAAAAAGTTAATGAGATTCTTTTAAGAAATATCCATAATTTCAAATACAAAAATATGAATAATGATTCTTCATATTGCTACTGTCAATTTTCTCAGCGCCAGCCAGAATTTTTGCAAAAGTATTAAACTTAACAGGATAATATTTTTTAAACAAAGAAAAATTCAATTTTAAATATTTACACAGTCTTTAAAACAGAATCTTGTTAACAATGGACATGAGTTTGAGTAAATTCCAGGAGTTGGTGATGGACAGGGAAGCCTGAAGTGCTGCAGTCCATGGGGTCACAAAGAGTCGGACATGACTGAGTGACTGAACTGAACAATGAGTTTGATATAATCTGGATTATGACACAAACTATCAGTTCTGGGGTATTACTGTGATTAAAAGTTTAAAAGATCATAAAATGTATTTAGCTCCACCTCTTCCCATAGCTGGCATATTTTTGTGGCTGTGCTAAAGAACAGTTTCTAACTTTGACAGTCAAATACCTCTACAGTTTGAAAGAATTCCATTTCATATGGGAATCTTTTTGTGTTTTTGAGTTCTAATTGTTATTTTCAGGTGATATCCACGTTGCAATGACTTCCATTTTGAAATAAGATGATCTTTGTTACTTTTTAAAAAACGAAATAAATTTCAAAGAATATTCTTTCAAGATAATGTTCTTCAACAGTGAGAGGCATCTTCTAATAATGATGCTACAGTCAAGCACCAGTACATAAATTGTCTTCTGTTGTGACAGCAATATGCAGTGGTTTTCTAGTAACATTGGAATGAAATAAGTATTTTTCAGATTACCAAAACTGTGTTTTATAATCAGATATTTTAAAAAATGAGTAAGAATGAATTATGCTTCAGAAATATCTTCTATAAACCAGTATATGAAGCTATTTTCAAGTTCTGAGCTTTTTTATGTAAAATATAATAATGTCTGTTTATGAATGAAACATTTTAAAAGATATGGGCAGCAAATAATTTTAAAGGGAAATCATATTCCTGTGTTAATAATCTATAAACAGGCTACCTGTCAAAATTTATAACTAACTTTGAAAATTTGAATTAAATTTTTATTAAATTTATTTTGTCTACTACCTATAATAGAAAGTAATTTATACTTGAAATGCATTATGTCTTTAGACATACTCTCTTGGTTCTTTACTCTGCAGTTACTTTACTCTGTTGTACCAGTGAAAGCATGTAATAAAATAGACTCAGGTTTGCTTTGAGAAGATATTAATTTCCACTAAATTCTATTGCTTCAAGTCTTTTTTATTTTCTTTCCCATGGAACTCTGAGAAAATCCTATGATTTGAATAATGAACACAGACTTTTCAGATTGTAAAAAAATCCATTAGATGTTTTTGACACATCAAGCAATCACAAAACCAGTACTGGCCTGAGTATTATGACAACTTGTCAGACTGAAGTACTATGCCTTCCTAGGCATTTTCATGTTTTGTAGATAACAAGGTGAAAAGTGAGTAAATACTGCACAACAAAAGAGCAAAAGAATTCCCCATTTGCATTCCATTGCTTACATCTTCTCTAAGGGTTACTTTGGTTTTAAAAATTAGAAGTATGCAAGTTAAAATTGTCAAATGAAAACTATGAATACATATAAAACTATGAACTTAGAAATTCAAACAATTGCTTACCTTAATGAAAGTTAGCCTATTTTCATATGATCACATATGGGTAGAAACACAAGTCTCACTTCTCACAAATAGATATTATTGATAGATATCCCCCCACCACTGCAAATAATAATTTGTGAGCTTTCTTTTGGAAGGAGAAATAGCATAACAATAGTTCACCATATAACCAAGACAATATATTCTGTCCTTAAATATAAAGCTGCTATCTAGTATTTCTTTTTGATATACAAAATTAAAATTCTGCATATAATTTTAATCTTATTTTCTGTACCAAACTAACTTATTATCTCCAAATTCAAGGTATGTTGAAATCTAGTGTATATTTTAAGAATAGGATATCTTTTTTTTCCCTTTTTTTTAACTTTTATAAAATTTTCTTGTATTATTTTTTTTTTTTACATTATTGTGTTGGTTTTGCCATACATTGACATGAATCCACCATGGGTATACGTGTGTTCCCCTTCCAGAACCCCCCACCCACCTCCCTCCCAATTCCATCTCTCTGGGTCATCCTGGTGCACCACCCCTGAGCACCCTGTATCAAGCATCAAACCTGGGCTGGTGATTGATTTCACATATAATAATTTACATATTTCAATGCCGCTCTCCCATAACATCCCACCCTTACCCTAACCCTGTATGTGAGACAGCAAAAGAGATGTAGATGTATAGAACAGTCTTTTAGGATATCTTTTTGTACTTTGTGGTGTTTTAGTTCATTTAGACTTGCTGGTATCAAGTATGCGCATTCTTAAACTTTTTATGTAAAGTTATCATTTGCAATCTTCTACACATTTTTAGCTGGTTTCTGTAGTTCATTCTTCCTCTGAAGATGTACTATTCTTTAACCATCTTTCCTCTTCAGCAAATGTTAGCCTAAACCTACTGATTTTGTTTTGTTCCACTATTTAAGCTTATATACTTAGGCTGGTGACTAATTGTTTCTACTCTCCACTTCTTTCTCCACTGGAGAATTAGTCATACTTCCCACTTCTTTCTCTGATCAATTTATTTGTTTGTAACCACAACTTGTCAGTTATTGCAATATTAATGTGTTGCAAACCACTCCAAGACTCAGGTACCTGTGTATTTATTTCATGAATGTAGGATTTCTGTGGTTCTTCTGCATTCATTTGGGATGGACTTCCAAATGAAGTGGTTAGGTCTGACTCATTTTGGGTCCAGACTGAAGAGTCAATGGGTTGCTAGAACAAGTGCTTTTTATGGTGACTGGCAGGAGTAGAAGAGGGTGAGAAAATATACAAACACATTTAAAATTTCTGGTGTGACAACATGGCTTATGTCTGCCTGTATTTCAGTCGCCAAAGCAAATTATACGGCTGCACCCAAAATTAATGGGGCAGTGAAATATATTCTACAGACAATGAAGTTATAGCATGGGCTGGCAAGGAAGGCAGAATTGAGAACAAAATGTCATATACCACAACTAGTAAAAAGGCATTTTTATTTCTTTTCAATGCATATATTGACGGCACACTACTCAACACTTAGCACCTAAGTTGGCTTAATCTTATGGGATTGGAGGGATTCCCTTGTGGCTCAGTTGGTAAAGAATCTGCCTGCAACGTGGGAGACCTGAGTTCTATCCCTGGGTTGGACAGTTCATAATATCACAAAGAGTCAGACACAAATGAACGACTTTCATTTCACTTCAGTATGGTGTTGGGCATTAACTTTGTTGACGTGGGAGGCCTTTTTAAGTTTACAGGGCTAATTTAAACACTTTTTTGAAAATTTTCTGTCTTTAAGTACATTTGCTAAAGACCCTTGACTCATTTTATTTAAATAAAAAGATGTTATTTTAACCATACACAAACAACATCAGTACTAAGTAGTCTTCTTTTCCCAAATGTAAAAGAAGCAGACTATGGGCATAGAAACTGAAAGATTCAGGCACACAATAAAAGTGTGAAGTCCCTGGGCTAAGAATGGACAAGGATACTTAGCTGTGTGAAGACAGAGTGAGATGAGAGGGCAGATGAAATGTTAGGAAAACACCACATATATGATCTTAGGTTGAGTTCTTGTTTTTGTAGGAACTTATTTTGTATGCCCCTAAACTGGAAAATTTTGAGAACACAACACCAAATGTCAATTTAAGTAATATAATTACCTAGTGCTTTTAATTTAAAAGACAGCATTTCCATTCACAGTTCTTTTTTAAGCTTTGAAGTGTTATTTCAAGAGTGTTTTATTTTATGAAGAGTCTAAAGATATAATATTTGAAAGTTTCTTAATAGTGTCTTTTTTCTTCTAAGATAACTAATTATGGAATCATTGTGGATTATTTGGAGGTACACTCTCTACTAGGAAAAGAGTTCTATGTAATGTTTTATTTTGAGACTGCCTTTTCTTTTTATTTATAAAGGGTTTGAATAGCTGATGTATTCAGTGGTTGTAGTAGCCAACTGTCAGCAATGTTGGCTTAAGGTCAGCTACTTTGAAACCTAAAATTCTTATTTTGCATAATTCTTCGATATGTAATAGGCATATTTGAAAACAGGGCAATTCATGTAGCTATGTAGAGGTTTACTTTGTAACAGATATTCATGGTAGCTTGAGAAGTGACTATGCTTGATTACATATCCACAATATGTATGTGGATATACTACCTACATTCAGGTTATTCGGCAACAATTTTGAACTTGAACAATTTCTATTGAAAATTCAGTTAATTTAAAAAATCTACCCATGTAATGATATTGCTAAATCAAGCCAATTGTTTGTAGACCTAGTACTTAATGGGTTGGCTTCCATAATATAGAATGCATTTATAGACACTCACCTTTGCACCTTCATTATACCCCTGCCTTGTATGCAGGGACACATTAAGAATAAATCCTACAAACTTGTCTGTAAATTTACTTTAGGGAGTTATAGAGATTATAATCTATGACTTCATTTGCATCATTCTCCACCTATAAAGATTAATTATAAAAATATTTGTCTCATGAACATCATTTATTGTGAGCCCATGTAATAGACTGAGGAAGTAGATGAGTGTCACAATTAGAGAGATGTGGTTTCAAATATCTGCTTAATACTGGATAACTTTCTAGCTTATCTAAGCTTCAGTTTCCTTATCTGTGAAATTATACACTAGTATTCCAAAATGATAGAACTAAATTTTAATTCTAAACTCATGCATATTATTGTGGCTTTTAGTAAATATAAATATCAGTTTTATAACAGATGCTTAGAGATCAAACGTATATTGCTCATTGGATTGGATATAAACATGAATAGTATAGTACTATTTTACACTGTGTATGCATTGGAGATTTGTAATTCCAGTACGCTTTTTAGTTGAACTGAAAGGTCATAAGAAAGGAAGGAGATTAAATGATATCAGAGTGACAGCCCACCTTATGACAATAATTACAAACATCCTATTTAATATGAATATAGTTGATCTATCAACTCACTGTTAGTCATCACTGATGCCCCTTTAGTAGCAGATAGTATTGAAAACGTTGAATTAAACGGTTTAATTTACAATGAAATGAAATGAATCTCAGTAGAATAAATCAAATGTCTCACCCATGAAGGTTAATTATCTTTCTTTTGATAAAGAGAAAAAGACATCTATGACTGAGTAATGTCTTCTCCCACTTAGAAAGTAATGGAAGCTATTTCTAGGTAGATATTTATATCCATTATTTAATTTTTAATATATTTCTTATAATTATACCTGATTTTCTAAAACTATTGTCAATAAAACAGCAATTACTTTGTCAGTTCATGTTGACAGCGGAAATGGCAGTTGGAAAAAATATCACTTATTAACTCAAAATCTGTAAATTGCAGGAACTGTAATTATTACTATGAATATCTTTTTTTTACCCTAACTTTTAGCATTGTAAAATCTATTCTTAATGATGCCACATTTTTTCCCTTTCTTTTCCTAAAAGCAGTTAGATACACATAAAAGAGAAGTTCAAATCGCCTGATAGCATATCAAGTCAGTGCACATAGCTTGGCTTCAATCACTGAGGGCAGAAATGAAACCAGTTACTGTGGATGAATATTTAACTGTCTTCGCTCAAGGCTCTGGTCCTTCAAATAGCTTGCACAGCCTCTAGGGTCAAACTAGAGAAGTTTTCATTGAATAGTGTATAAGGATTTTAGTTAAATTGCTTTCATTAGTATTAGTAAGAGACTCAAAGAAAAGCCTGCATTGTACTTTAAAATAGTAGCAATAGACTAAAACCTTCATTAAAATAATTTTTGGTAAATATAACTTCGTTATTTTGTGAGTGTTTAGAAATCTTGTGTCTGGCTTTTACCATCAACATTATTCAGGTCAGTAAAGTGACCTTCCTATTACTGAATATAACTCAGTCCCAAGAACAATGAAGCCTTCTAGATGCTGGCTTTGTAATTTCTTTCTGCTTCCTTACAGAAACCATTTAACCTTCATTACAGAAATGCACATTAAAGACCACTAATTTGAAATGGGTCCTGATTGTTTTTTTCTATAAAGTTCCAACTGTGTGTTCATGTGTGTACATACACAAACATCTATATCTATCTATAGAGAGAAATATTTACATAGCCATATGTAAATATATATATATATACATATACTTTATTTATGCATGTATATATACATAAACACATACTAATGAACTTCCTGTAGATATGTAAAAGTGATATTTCCTGTAGTAAATGGTAAAGGATCATATAAGAAAATAGAAAAGTCTATTTGAATCAAAATGATTTAGCCAACTTAAGTATTCTATATTGTGAGCCTATGAAATGACCAACTACATAGCTACAACATATGAGATATAATTTATTCAGAGGTGCTCAAATAAAAAAAATTATGGCTTTTTCTGCAATAAAATTCTGATACTCATTACTTAAAAATTGATGATGAGATTTAAAAAAACCCAACAGCAAAACAAAACAAAAATACTAACACACACAAAAAAAGAATGTATAGTAAAGAAAATGCCAGCCCTCCCCCCACCTCCAGAATTTCATTTCTTATTTTTGGTATAATAAAAGGTTTTATTGAAGATATAAACTAGTTAGAGAATTTGGACTATAGTGTGCAATCAACTTTGTACAGTTATAGCAAATTGATTGCATATTGGTATGACTCTTACTGGATTCCCTGGATTTTCTTATCCTGATGTAGTTCTCTGTTTTATTTCAAAATAAAACACTTGCAAACGCTTCCCCAAGTGCTGAAGTTGTTTGAATGTTCAGCTGAACAGTATGAATCGGTAGTAATAAAAGCATCAGCAGGATTCATTTGCAGCCTCCTGCCGGGAGACACTTTACCTTAGCAGCTCAAATTATATTGAATCGTAATGAATGAAGAAGTGGATCCCTGCCAGGGAATAGTTTGTAACTTGGAAAAGTAGATATAATTACATAATAATTCTGCCTTTGCAGAAGGTGGCTCTGCTTTAGAAGTACCTGATGTTATTTACAGCTGTTACTTGCAGCTCTGTTTAGTCATCGTGTTGGTATATCAATCAAACCCAAGAATTTTATGTTCTTTTTATTTTTACTTTACTGCTAAACAAAAAATGTAGTGGCATCTATTTCACTCCTGCAATCGATCTAGGATTTCAGAATCTTAACTCCTAATCCTCCATTGCAGTTTTTATTTACTAATAATAGCTATCTATGATATAGAAGTACTTTTATAGTCTCTCATTCTTTCTTCTCTTTTTCCATATACACATTTGCTTGCTAAATATATATATATGTATATAGATATAGATATAGATATATGTGAGTATCCTATAGAAAGAAAAAGCAAAGTTCAAAGCACTGTTACATGGGAATACTTTAAATTCACAGTGTCCTTTAAATGTATGTCTACATTTTTTCATTTCCTTGACTTTTTTTCTGATATTTTCTGATATTTTTTTTCCAAATACAAGTGGCTATCATGAGTGTTTCTTAGTATGGCATAAATTAAAGACCAAACATAGACATAAATCAGAGACTCAGTTTGAGGAACCAAAGATTACTCTAAGCTCATTTGTTAAGATAAACAATGCTCAACAGTGGTTGTAAGAGAAGAAAAACAGGAAAGAACAAAGATTTTCCAAGACAGTCTTTGAATAAATGAATGAATTTCCATTCTGATACATGACTGATCATCTTTAATTGTGTAACTTGTTGCATGAAAATGACTTTCCCTACACTCTCTTCTGTCTGGCACACGCTGACTTCTCATTCAAGATTCAGTTCAAGAATCTCTTTTGTTGGAAGTCTTACTTGTAAACTCTACATTGTAGGAACATCCTTTTCTCAGAACAGTGGTGCTTAAAAGTTCACATGCATAAAACTCATCTGAGTAGTTCATTTTAAAATATATATTCTCAAGTTCCACGCCCAGTCACTAATTCGAAAGATATGAGGTGAAGTCAAGGAATCTGCTTTTTTGACTGAGTCAAGCAATAGGTACACAGTCCAGGGCTATACTTTACAAAACCCTACATTAGGAGGAAATGTAAAATTTATATTAAGAATTACTTTATAATAATTCAATAGGCACAGTGTATGCGGCATTAAAAGTAGATTTCTGAAGAAATAAAATCAAGCATTAGCCTCTTCAAATCTGTAAATGACAGGTAGGTTTTCATCTTTGAATACATTTCTCCTTATAATTCTCTACCCATAGAATAGTAAGTAGGCTCAGTTGCTCAGTCATGTGTGACTCGTTGCGACCCTAGGGACTGTAGCCTGCCAGGCTCCTTTAGTCATGGCTCCTCTCTCCAGGCAAGAATACTGGAGTGGGTTGTCATTCCTTCTTCAGGGGATCTTCCTGGCCTGGGAATCAAACCCAGGTCTCCTGTATTGCAGACAGATTATTTACTGACTGAGCCACAAGGGAATACTGGAGTGGGTTGCTATTTCCTACTCCAGAGTGAGCAATCTGAGAAACCTTTTAAATCAACTGAATCTCTTTTTAATTGCTCATAACCACCAAACTCATATTCACTATAAAGGTTTTTGCCCCCATTATTCCCTAGGCAGGGAATCACCCTTCTTCACTCAGTATCATCATTTTTGGTCTCAGTGCCAACATCATTTATTCATTGATGATAATAATGATGATAATAAATGATGAATTCAGGCATTCATGAACACCCTGTCTAAAGTATCTCCTACCACCTCCCTCCAGACGGTTTTCATGTTATGCCACAGTATTCTCAGCACCTAAGACAGAAGCTGACACAGAAGAGCTCAGTAAACATCGTTCAGTAATGAGTGGATTACATATTATAGAAGCTCTATTCTGTTATCTATTATCTGTCTACAACAAAAATCCATGGATTATGGAATGTTATGGCTAAATTACTGATATTTGTGTGTTGAAGTAAGTCTTTCAACAATTATCAAAGGGCAAACTGGGCCATAGGGGCTTCCACAATTCAAATAACTATTTCTGCAGTACAATCTACCAGTGCAGTTATATGAAAATATAGATAAGGGAAATCAAGAGGTGAGCAGAAAATTAAGAAGACAGTCTCTTCCCAAACTTAACTTTTCATTAAAATAGCTATTTTCTTTATAAAAGATGGGTATACTTGATTGACTAATTATTTAAAGCAATAAAATGCCAACAATCATTTAGACTTTCATTGTATGTTTTATTTTATTATTAATATAAATTAATTTTTATTAAAATTTTAAAAAATAGGGAGATTTTGAACTATCATTACTTATTAAAATATATACCTTTGGTAAATATTATCCAGTTAAATCTCAAGAGATGATAGTGGTGCTGTTCCAATTCCATACACATTTTATTTTGTCGATATTTACCAAATGTCAACAGATTGACTGGAACTTAGTCCTTTAGTTCTAAGACTTTGAATTTGTCTCATAACTTTGATTTGGTTATGCTTTGCTTTTTGTCTTATGTTTTGATTTTGCTTTGTCATTTAAACAATGTTTAAATGCATTCCAATATGAAATAAGCAAATAAGTAGTAGTACCCAAATCATAATCATGTGATGAGCTGTTTTGTGACTAGATACTTTTATGGAAGAGAATTTTAGTTGCCTTAAATAAGCAAAGCTTTTTGACTGGTTCTTTAAAATATGGCTAATTTTCTCTGTCACCATATGGTTTGTAACTTCAGCCATAAGTGCAGAAATTATAAAAAAGCTAAATTTAGGCGTGACCATGACAGCAGTACATTCAGCGATTCCCATGAGGTAAATGTCTTACTTTTATAATTCCCATTATGGTACACTTTTGTGAGTATTTTGGAAATTTTCCAGTGCCTGCAACAGGCACTGAGTACACAGTTAATATTTTTAGAGTCACAATGGAGGCAAAACTTTTCTTCATGAAATGTTAACTTGAAATTTTATCTCTTGAAAGTATAATGTTATCTTTGCATGTAAAATTAATGTGAGTTATACCATTCTATTATGGTTGACTATAGAAAATGAAAGTCATTCAGTTGTGGCCAACTCTATGCGATCCCTTGGACTGTAGTCCATGGAATTCTCCAGGCCAGACTACAAGAGTGGGTAGCCACTTCTCCAGGGGACTTTCCCAATCCAGGGATTGAACCCAGGTCTTCCATATTGTGGGCAGATTCTTTACCAGCTGAGCCACAAGGGACTATTAGATAATGACTATTATAGCTCAGCAGATCTAGCTTACTAAAAGTAATGCATCTTTCATTAGTGTCATTTGTGCTTTTCATGCCAAGTGTCAATACTTTCTGATTAAACAATCTAGTATGATTGTTGAGTCATTTCATCTCTATAATACTGCATTTCCTAGTTTAGAAAATGGAGATAATCTTATCCTAGAATATTATAAAATATAGTGCCTTTGAGAAGTAAATATGATCATCTATTCAGTTGAACAATATGAAATTGCCAGTGAATATGTCACTGACTCTCGATTTGATGTATTCACTGGGGGCATCTTCAAACAATATTAATGTCTAAGTCCCACCATCAATGGCTTAGATCAGAATTATTAATGGTGAAGTGAGGGCATAAGATTTTCCTTAAAATTCAAAGGTGATTTTAATATGAAGGTATGGTTAAGAACACTGATATATTTAATCCTTTTTTTTTCCATAGTTTCATATTCTCCACTTTACAGGTCTAGTCACTGATGGATGGAACGACCTTCCATACAAGAGGATAAATAAAAGTTTGAAAAAAAGATGAAAAACTTTTTTTTAAGTAAGGCTGCAAAATTGAAATGTTTTCAAATGTATTCAGATTCAATTTTGTGCCATAGAGCAATCAAATAAGGACCTGACCAGGTGGATGGTAAGGCAGGTAAAAGTGGTTGTTGTAGTATCATTGATCCTTCCTGACTTTAATTAAACATGACCCCCTGCCAATGCCCTGCAAAAAAAAAAAAAACACAGCTGTGGAAGTGTTTTGGAATTAACTCTTTCAGTTCAATTTCTAGGGCTCTTTAGGTGAGAGGCAAAATCTCCCTTGCCTGACATTGTTATTAGGGGCTTTTGAGGCACCCAGCTAAAAATCAAGATGAAAAAGAGATATCAGAAATGTAGGAGAGAGGAAAAAGGAACTAGATGTAAACCTACTTATTTTCAGTAAAGTATTAAAAATGCACTACTACCTTCTCATAGATCAAGTTGCTTATAAAGAGACTATCTTACATAATATTTCGAAAGAGCTGCAAATGTGAATTTAAAGTTTTCTTGTTTCCAATAGATATGTATTTTATGAGGTTGGTAGAAGAACAAAACACTGAGTTCAAGACCTCTGAGGATTTCTTTTTATTTTAAATATTGCTTTTAAAGTTATTTTAACTTTTTACTTCATTGTAAAAGGAAGCTGCAGCTACCTATTGGCTCTAATATATGTGAGGTTTAAATAGCTTCCCAAGAAGAAAAAAAGAAACTCTGTCTTTGTAGCAACCTATGTCATAAATGTTGAAATACTGCTGTCAAACCTAATTTAGGTTAGTGCATTTTTACATTTTTTGGGTATCTTTGCAAACCATTGTTTCCTGACGATAATTACTATATGGGCTTCTTAAAAAAGATTCATCTTTGGATAATACAATTTTATCCATATGTGTTTGAGCATGTCTATCAGGGATGTATACATAACAAGTTCTTTATATGCAATATCAAATTAATCATCTTGGATATAAATTTATAATTTCAAGTTGCTAACTTTCTGATTGGACTTTGCTGGTGGTCAGTGGTAAAGAATCTGCCTATCAATGCAGATGTGGGTTCAATTTTTGGTTTGGGAGGATCCTCTGGAGAATGAAATGGAAACCCACCCCAGTATTCTTGCTTGGTGAGCTCCACGGACAGAGGAGCCTGATGGGCTATAGTCCACGAGGTCTCAAAGAGTTGGGCATGACTTAGTGACTGAAGAGCAACAACAACAAATTTCTGATTAGACAAAGGTAAATTTCATCACAGAAACTATATAAGAAATTTAGAAATTACATAGATACTCTGTTTAACCATTTAATTTTGAAATAAAATGTTCAAACACTTTTTGAATGTTTGAAGATTTTGTTTAAAATTTTTTCCAAGTATGTATTGATAAGAAAATAAGGCTAGAAGAAAGCTCCTAGTCCAGTAGAATCAAGTCTAATTGTGGATGAGGGTAAGGGTGGGATGATATGGGAGAAGGGCATTGAAGCATGTTAATTTTCATATGTCTAATCAATCGCCAGCCCAGGAATGATGCTCGGGGCTGGTGCAGCGAGATTTCCCGGGGGTGGGGAGGGAAGAGGGAGGGGGGTTCCGGAGGTGAAGCATATGTAAACCCATGGTGATATCATGACAATGTATGGCAAAAACAATTAAAAAAAATAAATTAATAAAAAAAAAAAAAAAAAAAAAATTTTTAAACAAGGAAAAAAAAAAAAAGATTCCAAGCCTTCTAACAGCCATGTGTTTTGTGCTATATTCTGTTGATCATATATATGAGCAAGATAATATATCATCACATCAACAACACTTCTATAGAACAAAATTCTTATGACCAAAAAAAATGACTGTTTAATGAAATTAATTCTTTTAAGGAATTTTATTCGCAGTTAAGGACAATTTAGTGGGTTTTGATTTGTAACTATCACTAATATCTATTAAATAAATATGTAGATACTACAGATGTCTCCTGAGAATTCACTTTAAGTCAGAGAGAATATTCTTTAGAAAATTTCAATTTGAAAGGAAAGCTATAATTTAAACATTTATATAAAATGCATAAATTTCAACATACATTGAAAGAGTATTATATTACGAATCTTTGCTCTAATTCTGAGCTTATTCCCCAAATTATAATATTTTATTTCTGCATTTCAGACATTCCTTTACCAAATAACTGCTTCCACAAAATAGATGCAGCTCAAGATATGAAAACATTCAAAATATGTTTTCAAACATTGAATGTTATTTGGCCAAAGTTATGATGTTCAGAACAAGAGGCATTTTCTTTCTATTACATACAATTTTTTCATGTTTCAGTAGAAATATTTATCATTTATGTCTTAAGAAATTCACAGAATGTCAATATTTTAAATCTATTGCAAATCAAGATATTTGTGCTACACTTCGTGTAGAGAATATATTTCAGATAATTTTTACTGTATATATTTTCTTACCTTTTTCTTTATGAAGTTTCTTTTAATATAAAAAACTTGAAAATAGTACTGAATGCTTATTAAATTTGTTGTATGTGCCATAAGTACTCCATATATATTTTCCTTTCTTGAAACTTTCTTTCTCTCTAAGGAACAGTATTTTTTTTCTTTAATCTCATAATATTAGCAACCCATAGTCATGTATGTAAAATACATAAAAGACAGATATGGTTTTTCTTTACTATAATTCCTAAGATATTTCCACCTAGTGTAAATTTAGAAAATAGATTTAAAAAAGAGAGAAGAGAAGAGTGAAACATTTTTGAAAGCAGTGATATTTGTGATTCTAAACATAGAAGTTACAGCATAGTTCCTTTTAAAAAGTAAATAAGAAACTAAAAATTATTTTAAATTTATTTGAAGACAAATTGATAGTTTACTTTACAAAGTTCATATCAGAGATGTTAAAAATCAATGGTTTCTTTTAGTTTCTCTACTTTATTACAACAATATAATAGAAGGCAATATGTAAATGTCCTCAAAGCATTCAAAATTAGAGATGAGTTTAAATACTTCACAGTAATCAGATATTTTGGAAGATAGATTTATACATCATAATTACCTAAACAATGCATTGCACATTAGATTTATATGCTTGCTCTTATATGTTACACTATGTGTGAAGCTCAGGGCCAAACTAGTTATAAGAAAAGATATTGACCTCATAAAAACATTTTTTTACATGCATTTACATTCTAAGGTATCAAATTCAGTTAATTTGTAGACTCCTTCACACACTGGATTGGTCTTAGTTTCTTCATGGTATCATTTAACATGCTGCTCTTATTTTTGTGTTTTCTAGAAACTGAAAAGCAAGTCTATAATTTGCCTTCAAAATTAATTTCTTATTAACAAGTAAACATTTTTGATACTATTAGATTGATAATTTAGAGTAAGCAATCCTCTGATGTACTTTCAGAGTGGTTTTGGATATGCAGTACTATTAAGAGAGGTTGCCATTCAAAGGGATGAGGAATTCAAGGCTGAGTCATAAAATGTCAGACAATTTTTCTTACACCAATTTTGACTTAGGCTTATTCTAATAAATCATAAATTATTTAAAGTAATGCAGAGTGTCCTAATAAACCTAGTCCTGTATCCTGACATGAAATGTATAATATGTAATGTGTAGCGACCACAGTAACTCCAAACAAGATCATAAAAAATGAATTGGAAAACAATATATATATATATATATATATATATATATATATATAATATTGAAAGGTTTTCCTTTCAAATTTGCTGAGTTTTCCAAATTTGCTGACATATTCAGTGTAGCACTTTCACAGCATCATCTTTTAGGATTTGAAATAGCTCAACTGGAATTCCATCACCTCACTAGCTTTGTTTGTAGCAATGCTTCCTAAGGATCACTTGACATTGCATTCCAGGATGTCTGGCTGTAGGTGATCACACCATTATGATTATCTGGGTCGTGAAGATATTTTTTGCATAGTTCTTCTGTGTAGAAAAAGAAGAGTGAAAAAGTTGGCTTAAAACTCAAAGTTCAGAAAACTAAGATCAATCTGGTCCCATCACATCATGGCAAACAGATGGGGAAACAGTGGAAACAGGGACAGACTTTATTTTGGGGGGCTCAAAATCACTACAGTTGGTAACTATAACAATGAAATTAAAAGATGCTTGCTCCTTGGAAGAAAAGTTATGACCAACCTATACAGCATTTAAAAAACAGAGGCATTGCTTTTCCAACAAAGGTCCATCTAGTCAAGGCTATGATTATTCCAGTTATCATGTATCAATGTGAGAGTCAGACTATAAAGAAACCTGAGCACTGAAGAATTGATGGTTTTAAACTGTGGTGTTGGAGAAGACTCTTGAGAGTCGCTTGGACTGCAAGGAGATCCCACCAGTCCATCCTAAAGGAAATCAGTCCTGAATATTCATTTGAAGGACTAATGTTGAAGCTGAAACTAAAATACTTTGGCCACCTGATGCAGAGCTGATTCATTTGAAAAGACCCTGATGCTGAGAAAGACTGAAGGCAGGAGAAGGGGATGACTGAGGATAATATGGTTGGATGGCATCACCGATTCAATGAACATGAATTTGAGCAAGCTCTGGGAGTAGGAGATGGAGAGGGAGGCCTGGTGTGCTGCAGTCCATGAGGTCGCAAAGAGTTGAACATGACTGAAAGACTGAACTGAACTGAATATATAATAGTACAGATTCAAAGATGAGATTTTGGATGTACAGTCTAGTGGGAAGAAAAGAGAGAAGCAACCATATGACTGAAATACCTGGTAGTAAGTTCTCTAGTAGTGAATGCACAGCATACCATGGGAGCACATAGCAGACGCAGATTACCTTTGAGCAGCATGGAGGCATGGAGGGAACAGAGGGAAAAAATCCTATCAGAGCAGTTGAGGTGTGGCCTGATATGTGCTCATCAGATATTCTTTGAATTAATTAATGGGTAAATTAATAGACAAATGGTAACCTGGATACAGCATTGCTATTTTATGTCAAATGGCTTATTTCCTAAAGTTTTGTACCATAAAGAAATTTGGAGGTTCAGTGGTTCAGTTCAGTTCAGTCATTCAGTCGTGCCCAACTCTTTGTGACCCCATGCATCGCACCACGCCAGGCCTCCCTGTCCATTGCCAACTCCCGGAGTTGACCCAAACTCACGTTCATTGAGTTGGTGATGCCATCCAAACATCTCATCCTCTGTCGTCCCCTTCTCCTAGCACCTTCAATCTTTCCCAGCAGCAGTCTTTACAAATGAGGCAACTCTTCGCATCAGATGGCCAAAGTATTGGAGTTTTAGCTTCAACATCAATCTTTCTAATGAACACCCAGGACTGATTTCCTTTAGGATGGACCAGTTGGATCTCTTTGCAGTCCAAGGGATTCTCAAGAGTCTTCTCCAACACCACAGTTCAAAAGCACCAATTCTTCAGTGCTCAGTTCTCTTTATAGTCCAACTCTCACATCCATATATGACAACTGGAAAAACCATAGCTTTGACTAGACGCACCTTAGTTGACAAAATAATGTCTCTGCTTTTTAACATGTTGTCTAGGTTAGTCATAACTTTCCTTCTAAAAAGTAAGCGTCTTTAAATTTCATGGCTGCAATCATTTTCTGTAGTGATTTTGGAGCCCAGAAAAATAAAGTCTATCCCTGTTTCTGCTGTTTCCCCATCTATTTGCCATGAAGTGATGAGACCAGATGCCATGATCTTAGCTTTCTGAATGTTCAGCTTTAAGCCAACTTTTTCACTTTCCTCTTTTACTTTCATCAAGAGACTCTTTAGTTCCTCTTCACTTTCTGCCATAAGGATGGTGTTATCTGTATATCTAAGGTTATTGGTATTTCTCCCAGCAATCTTGATTCCAGCTTGTGCTTCCTCCACCTCGGGGTTTCTCATGATGTACTCTGCATATAAGTTAAATAAGCAGAGTGACAATATACAGCCTTGACGTACTCCTATTCCTATTTGGAACCAGTCTGTTGTTGCATGTCCAGTTCTAACTGTTGCTTCCTGACCTGCATACAGTTTTCTCAAGGGGCAGGTTACATGGTATGGTATTCACGTCTCTTTCAGAATTTCCCACAGTCTGTTGTGATCCACACAGTCAAAGGCTTTGGCATAGTCAATAAAGCAGAAATAGACGTTTTTGTGGAACTCTCTTGCCTTTTCAATGATCCAGCGTCTGTTGGCAGTTTGATCTCTGGTTCCTCTGCCTTTTCTAAAAGCAGCTTGAACATCTGGAAGTTCACAGTTCACATATTGCTGAAGCCTGGCTTGGAGAATTTTGAGCATTATTTTACTAGCATGTGAGATGAGTGCAATTTTGCAGTAGTTTGAGCATTCTTTGGTATTGCCTTTCTTGGGGATTGGAATGAAAACGGACATTTTCCAGTCCTATGTCCACTGCTGGATGTTCCAAATTTGCTGACATATTGAGTGAAGCACTTTCATAACATCATCTTTTAGGATTTGAAATAGCTAAACTGGAATATCATCACCTCCCCTAGCTTTGTACATAGTGATGCTTCCTAAGGCCACTTGATTTCACATTATGAAGCAATCCAACTACAGTCTTTCAAATGTTTGTTGAATGAATGAGCAAAGCACAATCCTTGCTTTAAGAAGTGGATACAGGCTTATAAATCTTTGCAAAATAAGATTCAAAACCCCAAAGAGTGTCATTTTGGAGATTATGAGAGAGTATATTATGGGAGGGGGCTTCCTTGGTGTCTCAGAAGGTAAACTATCTGCCTGCAATGTGGGAAACCTGTGTTCGATCCCTGGGTTGGGAAGATCTCCTGAAGAAGGGAATGACTACCCATTCCAGTATTCTTCCCTGGGAAATCCCATGGACAGCAGAGCCTAAAAGGATACGGTCCATGGGATCGCATAGAATCAGACATGACTGACTAACACTTTGACACTTTGTTTTGGTATTATGGGAGATTTCATAATGTTTGTTTAAAAAAGTGACATTTAGGTGATTGTTACATCATAATCAGATATTTTCCAGAGTTGATGAGGAGGGATCAATATAGTTACAAGGAGACTACAAGGTATAGGAAAGCATGACATTTTTAGAGAGCAACAAGAGTTGGCATATCTGGAGCATAAGACTGGTGGGCTGGAGAAGTATGTTGAGACCAGATTATGAAAGGACTCAGACATTACCCTAAGTAACCTAGAAGCTTTCCTAAAGGTAGCAGGGTGTCAGTGGAGGTTACCCAGTCCAGATAAGGGATCATTCTGATAGCACCATAAAGGATAAATGAATGGAAAGGGACTGTTGGCAAAGAGAAAATTTGGAATTGTTACAGAAATCTGAGAGGAAGTTTCTTAAGGTATGAAGTGAAATTTTTGTACTGAATCTAACAGATATTCAGCAGTTTCAAGCTAAATTTCTACTTAACTTCAGCAGGTAGGTCTATGCCATCCTAGTCTTTGCCTAATCTATTTTGCTTTATGCTCATTTTCTATACCCACCTAAACATCATTTGAACAGTCACACTAAGGAGGTAACATTGTTAGCCTGAGTTCAGAGTCCTGACACTAATTCAAACTATTAAAAATAAGCTTTACAATGTACAACATGTTTGAATTTAAATTAGAATTTACACTGCAGAAGTAAATGTCATAAACATATTATCTTTTTAATATATTACATTGAAATAAACTGGTAAAAAATGCTATGTTTTTCCAATTCAGTTATCATCCACTATATGTCTCTTTCCTGCCCAATCCTCCCATCTCTAGCATCACATAACACATAGAACTGCAGTAAAAAAAAAAAAAAAAGCTTCATGATAGAATGGTTTCCAGAATAAGTTTCCTAATAAGATGGTTTTCATGTGAAAAAGGGAATAATTAGAGCTGGACATTTTCTGACAAGAGTAAAATGAGGTTGAAGCAGCCTACTGTTTTTGTCTTAGGTTATGTTTTCCAAAATTCTACTGTTAGTAGAGGAGAAGAACCTTGAGACATGATGTAGTTGAATTACATCTAATATTTTAAAGAAGATATTTTTGTTAAATCTGTGAAGGACAGAAATATCAGTTCTGATGGCTCGAGTATAGGTATAAATGAGTTGTGTGCACTTGGTAGAGTTCTGGAGCTTTCCATCTCTTTGACCTTGAAAAGAGAACTTTGAAATTCACTTCACAGAGCTCAGATGGGGGAGGATACATAAAAAAAAGTGAGAAAGAAAAAAGTCATTCATGCATTTGGCAAAGATTAATGGAAGGCTGCTACTGTTTGCATTGTAGAGTTGTATGGGAAGTGTCTCCTCATACTTGACTACAGAGGATTTTCTAATATTACTCTCTGATCACCGGCTAAATTAGATATTCACCAGTGAAAACATTCAAAGATAGAATATGGAATAAGGTCAAAATTGGGGCAAAATAAAGGTATTATTTAAGCTATAAGTCTAAGGGTACTTGTTTACTACTAAAATTAGCAACTATAATATTAAAGAATTACATAAGGAAAACACTAAGATAAAAATACTGAAGTAAATAAAAATATGAACTTCATAGCAAGGGGGAAAATAGAATGAAAAATTTAAAGAATAATTAATAAAAAAACTATTGCCCTTTTTTATTACCTTGATGAATAGGGTAAAAGAAATAAGACTTAAATTATGATGGTAAAATATTTAGGGAAAAAATCAAGTGTCTGCTATATGCTTAGACAACCTAACTTTACAAGAAACAGTTGTCCAAAGTTTCGTGTAACTTTACTTCTGAAAATACTGCTTGGAAATGCTGTTAATGAGGCAGTAGTAATAATGAAATACCTCTCAGAAAGATGATTCATTATTCAGTGCAGTACAGTCAAGCAAATTTTCAAGTTGTGTAACTGTGATAGCAGCAGAAAGAGACAAAGATAGAAGAAACTTTTTTATAGGGTACTATTTAAATGTGGTGTTTGAGAAATGATTGGGAAAGACATTTTCCCTGAAATTAGAACCAACTCATCCGCCTTGCTTTCTTTTTCACAGTGTTTCATCATAATGTTTTCCCTTGTTGAATTTAAATGACTGTGACATTCTTCTTCCTACCTTGGCATATTTTTCAAGGAGATGTAGTCTTAGATATATTAATAATTTTTAAACATGTTTTAACAGATTGGTTTTAATTGGCAAAATGATTATAATACTGATTATTCATGGGTCAATTTCTTGAAAGATCTTTCTTCTGCAAACTACTGTTGGCCATAAAAACAAAATTGTAATTTTGAATTATATTGTGTTTGTTTAATGTAGCATGTACATTTCCCTGGCTCAGAGTGGGCTGCTTCACAAAACTCTATAAAACTGGCTTACTTTTTAAATTCTCCAGCACAGGATGGTACACTGCATGCATAATTCAACTTGTTGAAGCATCCTGGAAAATTTTGCTTTATTGTTAAAATTGTAGCAACAAGTAGAAATTAATTACTTGTTATAACACAAAGAGCTTTTATGCTATATTCCAAATGTTGTTTTATACTGAAGTCTTGATTTGCAAATGTGAGTGAAAGATTGACTTTAAATATCCAGAGATGATTAGCTGCCAGCTCTAATCAAATTGAGAAGTAATTAGCAAATCAAAACTTGATTAGCTCTTTGCTTGATTTACTAAAATTATAGTTTATGCAGTTTAAATAATGGGGGAGGGGAGTTTTCTATACTCCAGATACAGGAGAGTCTACTATGCTAGGGCAGGAGGGGTGCCTGCATGCTAAGTTGCTTCAGTCATGTCCAAATCTTTGCGACTCTACAGACTATAGCACGCCAGACTTCTCTGTCCATGGGATGGGATTCTCCAGGCAAGAATACTGGAGTGAGTTGCCATGCGTCCCTCCAGGAGATCTTCCTGACCCAGGGATCAAATCCTTGTACTGCTGTATCTCCTGCAATGGCAGGTGGATTCTTTACCACTAGTGCAACCTGGGTAGCCCTATGTTAAGGCAGGAGAAGTATTCTGTACTTAAAGTACTTTCTAAATCTGACCATAGTTTTCGGCTCCTTTATAATACTGTGGTGCTATACATTAGTATTTTACTTATATTTTTCTGAGAATGAAGCTTCTCATTGTTGTTATATATGGTACAATGCTCTCTCTATATATGTGCGCGCACGCACACACACACACACACACACACACACACACACACACATGCTGTGCTGTGCTGTGCTTAGTTACTCAGTTGTGTCCAAATATTTGCGACCCCATGAACTGTAGCCCACTAGGCTCCTCTGTCCATGGGGATTCTCCAGGCAAGAATACTGGAGTGAGTGGTCATGCCCTCTTCCAGGGGATCTTCCCAACCCAGGGATCAAACCTAGGTCTCATGCACTGCAGGCAGATATTTTACCATCTAAGTCACCAGGGAAGCCCATGAATACTAGTAGCCTATCCTTTCTCCAGGGGATCTTTCCAACCCAGGACTATAACCAGAGTCTCCTGCATTGCAGGTGGATTCTTTAACAGTTTATATATATATAAACTTTTTATAAAGGATAATCTTAAGAATCACTTTATGTGTAGAATCATTGTTTAGTAATGGATACATCAAGTATATTTGGGATTTTTTTTTAATTCCTGGGTATGAAAGCCTTGCAAAGTATACTGATTCATGACTAAATGATTGGATATTTTAGATTCAGGTAAAGGAAAACAATAGGCTTCCCAGGTGGTGCAGTGATAAAGAATTCACCTGCCAGTGCAAGAGACACAAGAGACATGGGTTCGATTCCTGGGTCAGGAAGATCCTCTGCAGTAGGAATTGGAAACCCACCCAAGTATTCTTGCCTGGAAAATTCCATGGACAGAGGAGTCTGGTGGGCTCAAATAGTTGGACATGATAGCACATACAGTAATAATACAATAATAAAGGAAAACAGTATACTACTGTTAGTCAACTGGGACTGTGATTAGAAAATACCAGAGGCCAGGTGGTCTAAACAACAGAATCATACTTTCCTATATTTCTTGAGCCTGGAAATATAAGATCAAGGTGACAGGAAGATTGGTATTTGGTGTGGAATTTCTCCTTGTAGATGGTCACCTTCTTTTGTGTCTTCACAGAGTCTTTCTTCTGTGTGCGAGAAAGTGGTCTGGGGTGGACACTGGATCCTCCTCCTCTTCTTAGGACACAAGTCACCTCATTTAACCCTATTACCTACTGTCTCATTGGTTCTGTCTCTAAATGCAATCATATTGGTGGTTAAGACTTCAATATGTGAATGTGGGGGACATATTTAAGTCTATAACTACCCTGATCAGCATCTCTATACATAACAGACTTATTAGAAAAAAAAATGGCAGAAGAGAGGAAAATCGTTGCTGCCTAGGAACATCACTGCCAACAACAGCTGTGGGGCCATGGGAGGTACAGCAACAGGATTTACAGCCTAAAGTGTCCTTGCACTTCTGTAGAAAGCAGGCAGAGAGAAAGACATCTTTCGAGAGTTGACCCTTGAAGAATGGGGATTATTGTCACAAATATAAAGCTTTTATTCAGCAGTTAACATGGTGACTCCTAGCCAAACTTAATTGTGAAACTGACTTGCACTCATTTTATGAAGTCTCAACAACTGTCAAACCAGCATCACATCATTGTTTGTCAGCTATTTGGTAGTTTGGTGATTCAGTAATCCATCACTTCCTAGGTAAAGCCAGAAGGTTCAAAATGTTTATATATTCAGAAAAACCTTTATCTGGCTCCCTAGGAATACCAGCACAATTATATAATGATATTACTCATGAAGATTGTTTTAAGCATTCTATTTGTAAAGATACTTAATAATCCTAATTGTTAAAAAGCTATTTCTGGGTTTTCAAAAATATAAATTATAAACAAATTCCACTACAAAGTGTTCTAGGGGATATATATAGGCATCATTCTTTATAGTTACATTAAAATTCCAATATGTGGCAAATTAAAACTGTGTCTAATTTTATTTGATATTTAAGGATTTTATTTTTTTTCCTATCTCATCTGTTTTTCTATTCTTTCAAGTAAGGCACTTAAAACACAAGTCAGCTTTACAAATATGACAGAATTACTGAAGCAGTTACAGGGTGAACTTGTTTTATTGTGTTTCATGTTGTTGTGCTTCACAGATACTGCATTTTTTGCAGATAATGTTTGTGACAACCTTGTGTCTAGCAAGTCTATCAGTGCCATTTTTCTAATAGCATTTACTCTTTCCTTGTCTCAATTTCACATTTTGGTGATTCTCATATTTTAAACTTTTTATTATAATTATATTTGTTATGGTGATCTGTGATGAGTGTTCATTAATGTTACTCTTGTCATTGTTTTGGGATGACCTGAATCATATCCATATAGGACAATACACTTAATAAATGTATGTGTTCTGATTGCTCCAATAATCAGTCATTCCCCATCTCTCCTTCTCTTCTGGCATCCCAATTCCCTCAGACATAATATAGAAATGAGGCCAATTAATAACCTTACAATAACCTGTAAGTCAAAAGATAGAAATGATTAAGCTTAGGAAGGAAGGCATGTCAAAAGCAAAAATATGCTGAAGGCTCAGCCTTTTGCACCAGTTAGCCATGTTGTGAATGCAAGGTAAAAGTTCCTGAAAGAAATTAAAAGTGAAACTCCAGTGAACACACAGATGATAAGAAAGTGAAACTGTTATTGTTGATATGGGGAAAGTTTTGTCTGATTAAATGATTCCCTTCAGTCAAACATAATCCAGAGCAAGACCCTAACTCTCTTCAATTCTATGAAATCTAATAGAGGTGAGGAGGCAGTGGAATAAAAGTTAAAACTAGCAGAAGTTGGTTCATGAGGTTTAAGGGAAGAAATCAAGCCATCTCTGTAATGTAAAAATGCAAGGTGAAGCAGCAAGTGTAGATGCAGAAGCTTCGGTAAGTTATCCAGAAGATCTAGCCAAGATATTTAGTGGCAGTGGCTACACTAAAAAGCAGATTTTCAGTATAAACTAAATAGTCTTATATTGGAAGAGGACGTTATCTAATTCTCTCAGGAGAAGTAAATGTCTAGCTTCAAAGCATCAAAAGACAGGCTGACTCTTTATTAGGTTTTTTTATACCAGCAGGTCCTTACTGAGTTTAATTCAATCTACTTTTATAATTTCCCTAGTATCCCATACATATCTACTCTTTCATTTATTCTGAATTTCTATTAGTTCCATTTATTGATTGATTTAATATACAATTGAAATATTTATCTCTTGCTTATCAAGCAATTGTTTCTTAGTGATCTTGCCTGAACTTGAATACAGATTTCTGCCCATGTCTCTATAGTGTAATTTAGGTAATTGACAGAGACAAAGCCAGTTCACAAAGTTAATTAAAATTTTCCATCTCTTCATTTCCAATTAGTTTCATTGATATGACATATTTTCTCCTATTTATTGCCTCACCATTATCACTAGGCAATACACAGGTTATGCTAGTCTGTCAAATAAATAGCAATTATTAAAGTAATCTTTAAGTAGACACAATTTTGATGTTTTAATTGTCCTCTTGTCTATGAACATTTAAGTGTTTTATTATTATTTACTTCATTTATGTAGCAATTTTAATTGATCCTTGAAGGTGTTTTGTGTTTCGTCTTTCATATCTGGGAATCAGAAAAGGGTAATGTAAAGCCAAGGAAGTAAGGAATAGTAATTTCATATCTCTTACTATGATGTAGTAGATAAAATATTAATTTAAGATTATAGGGTCCTTAGCACTTCCCTGGTAGCTCAGCTGGTAAAGAATCTGCCAGTAATACGGAGGACCTTGGTTCAATCCACAGGTTGGGAAGATCTGCTGAAAGAGTATGGCAACCCACTTCAGTATTCTTGTCTGGAGAATCACCATAGACTGGCAGGCTATTGTCCACCAGGTCACAAGGAGTCAGACATGACTGAGCAACTAAGCACAGTATAGGATCCTTAAATTAATCCTGATTCTTTATGTCCTCCTTATTGTATAAAGATCACTTATTATATGGGACAGATAAGTATATTGGATTGGTTTGAACCTGTAAGAGCTTTTATAGGAGTGTTATTAAGAAAATATCTATAGACTAATGTTATATTCACTCTGAGGAGAAGTCTAATAGTCATTGAACATTTTCTATAATATTGAGATTTTACCTAAATGGTTTATTTTTACATACATACATACAAACACAATTATAAAAATCTTATTTTTTCTTTTGATTTTTTTTCTGAATTTTTGTTTTGTGAAAGCCATGTGCTACTCATAAAAGTGAATAGTCTGTCAAGAATGTAGTTTAGTTTCTTATATTTTTACTCAAAAATTCATATTCATAAAAGCTCTTGACTTCTTTTCCCTCCCACAGTAGAATTCCTGTCATGTAACAAAGCAGAAATACCTTACTGTTTTGGTGATTTATGTATTTACATATTCTACTTACCCTCTATTCAGAAAGAGAAATTAACCAGGCTGGCTGAAAGAATTATTTTTTATAGCATAAGATCCTTCTCTATGGAAATTGAGATCATTTAAAATAAAATGTGTGTGTTACAAAGCAATAGTAAAAACAATTTAGAAAATAAATATATTACAAAAAGTGTTATTTGAATTTAGAATACTTGACTAAGTCCTAAGAGAAGAGATTAGCATTATTTTTTTCTATAATGGATATCTCAACCCAATTCTCTTTCTGAGACCACTTCTATGTTCTTAAGAGTTTGTTCTAGCTATTTAAGAGTAAATAATTACATGTGCTCACTGGTTAGTGTAATCTTTCTGTAGAGTCCTTGAAATGTTCACTCTAAAGTAATTATTTTATAGAACAGAAATGTTAACAAGTAGGCATTGTAGTATGGCTGTGATGTGCATTGCTTTTGAATTTTTATATTGCATTCTGTTTTTCAGGGAGTTCTACTTTCCATGTTTTGAAATATGTGAAGAAAAATATATTCTAAAAACTAGCAATATTTACTTGTATTCCACCATTATATAGCTCTAGATATCACTGTTTTAAAATGTCTTTAGCTCAATAGGTATATTTACTTGTTACCTTAAAGAAATAGGGGATTTTTTCCTAAGGCTATGTATCTCATAGAATTAAAGGAAAAACTTAACAGTGGATTCACCAGACCAATCCTAAGATCACCAAGGGAACCATTAATTCTGTTATGTTGAGTTCTGCTATTGATGTGACTTAACTATGGGCTGATTCACATTCTGTGTCTCATGGTTTGAATTCTGAAATTTGGTTAACTCAGTTCAGTTACAGATTAGCTCTTATTTGGGCAGGTCCTACTCAACTGTGGTTAAATACATTATTATGGAGTTTATATAATAGATATATCTGGAGACATAAATTTGGAAATAAACAGAATATAAATGGTTTTTAAATTTATAAGAGTATAAGCCCATCACTTGGCTCCCCAGATAGTGCTAGTGGTAAAGAATCTGCCTGCCAGTGAAGGAGGCATGAGAGAGATGGGTTCAATTCCTGGGTTAGGGAGATCCCTTGGAGGAGAACATGGCAACCCACTCCAGTATTCTTGCCTGGAGAATCCCCATGGATGGAGGAGCCTGGTGGACTGTAGTCCATAGGATCTCAAAGATTCAGACACTACTGGACGACTGAGCACACATGCATGCATGGAATCACCTAAAGAATAATTTCTATTAGAGAACTACTCCAAACATTGGAACAGCTTAACTTCAAGAGGTTTATAAAACAAGACTAAGGCAGCAAGCAAGACTCAGAAACAGCAAGTAGTAGCTTAGGAGGAAAATCTAAAGGTACTAGCCCCAAATGCCAAGCAAAGAAAGCATTTTAAGTGCTTAAGAAGTGATTAATGTTGTTAAATGTTGATGTAGTTTAAGAAAGACTTAGACAGAGAACTGACCATTAGATTTAGCATCCCAAAAGTTGCTCATGACCTTGATAAGAGCAATTCAGTGAATCTGTGGGGGCAAGTGTCTTATTGGAGCCAGCTTAAGAGACTGAGAGTGGATAAACTGGCGATTGGATGGCTAGCTAACTATTTGGAAAAGCTCTGTGGTAAATGAAAGCAGAAAAACTAGGTGTTCACTCGACAGGAATTGGTCAAGAGACAGATTTATTTCATGCATGCATGCTAAAAGTTGCTTGAATCGTGTCCAACTCTTTGTGACCCCACAGACTGTAGCCCACCAGGCTCCTCTGTCTATGGAATTCTCCAGGCAAGAATACTGGAATGGGCTATCATAGGAATCTCTTATCCGCCCTGCACTGGCAAGTGGGTTCTTTATCACTAACACCACCTGGGAAAGCCTAGGTCAAGAGGGGAAATAAGATCATGGCTGTTTGTCAATAAGGAATATCCAATAAAGAAAAAAAAAAATGGATTAAGTAGTGGTAAAAGGTGACAGTTAATGAAGTAATGTTCTTGAGTAAACAGGAGGATATAAGAACAAATATATAACAGGAATATCAGCTTTAGAAAGATATACAGAAATTTCATGCATTCTAATAGCTTAACAGAGGAGAAGGAAGTATATATGGGCAAAATAGTGAGTAGATGTGCTAATGAGAATTTACTATAGTTCTTTTAAAAAAAATGAGCTATAGTTGATATAGCTCATATACAGCTCTGTGTTAGTTTTATATATACAGCAAAGTGATTCAATTATGTGTCTATTCTTTTTGAGATTGTTTTCCATTATAGGCATTATAAGATATCAAATATAGCTTCCTGTGTTATACAGTAAATCCTTGTTCTTTATTTTATATATATTGTTATATACTAGTAATCCCATGTTACTATTTCTCCCCACCCCCCATTCCCTTTTGGTAGCCATAAGTTTGTTTTCTATGTCTGCTAGTCTATTTGCTTTGTAAATGAATTAATTTGTATTATTTTTTGCATTCCACATATAAGTGATATTATATATTTGTCTTTTTATGTCTGACTTATTTCACTCAGTATGATAATCTCTATGTTCATTCATGTTTCTTCAAATGGCTATATTTCATTCTTTTTATGGTTGATTAATATCCCATAATATATATGCATCTATATATATATCACATCTTCTTCATCTACTCATCTATTGATGGACACAGTTGCTTCCATGTCTTAACTATTATAAAAAGTGCTGCTATGAGCTTTGAGGTGTGTGTATCTTTTTCAATTAGAATTTTTGTGTTTTCTGGATATATGGTCAAGAGTGGGATTGCTGGGGCATATAGTGCCTCTATTCTTAATTTTTAAAGGAAATTTCACACTGTTTTCCAAAGTGGCTGTACCAACATACATTCTCACCAACAGTGTAGGAGGATTCTCTTTTATCCTCACCCTTACTTGTACTTTGAATTTGTAGTCTTTTTGATAATAATCATTCTAACAATTTGCATTTATCTAATATTTAGTGATGTTGAGCATCTTTTAATGTGCCTATTGGCCAACTGTATGTCTTCTTTGGAGAAATGTCTATTTAGTTCTTCTGCCCGTTTTATAATTGAGCTGTTTGTTTTTTAATTATTGAGTTGTATGAGCTGTTTATGTGTTTTTAAATCATGGTGTTTGCAAATATTTTCTCCCAGGCTGTAAGTTATTTGTTTGTTTGTTTGTTTGTTTATTGTTTTCTGTGCTGCACCAAAGTTTATAAGCTTGTTTCATTTGTTTATTTTTGCTTTTATTTTTTTTCCCTCTGGGAGACTGACCTAAGAAAATATTGCTAAGATTTATGTCACATAAAGTTTTGCCTCTGCTCTCTTCTAGAAGTTTTATGATATAATGTCTTATATTTGTCTTTTATTCATTTTGAATTTACTTTGCGTATGCTATGAGGAAGTATTCTAACTTCATTGATCTACCTGTGGCTGCCCAGCTTTTCTAACACCATTTGCTGAAGAGACTGTTCTTTCTCCGTTGTGTCTTCTTGCCTCTTTTTTTTCAAAAGTTAATTGACCATAGCTCTCTTCTGAGTGTTCTGTTTTCTCAGGGAAATTAAGAAGCATGACTATCAGTTAGGAAAGGTTTAAGGAAGTGATAGAGAGGTTTGATGAATGAGTAGAAGGTCTAGAGAGTCATCTAGGCTTGCAAAATGATTATCTTAGAGAAATACAGGAATTCTGCTTAGCAATAAAAACTCCAGATTAGTGGCCAAGAATTTAAAGTTATATTAGACAGCCTCCGGTTGTTCTCCCACACCCAGGTATATTTTTTTGTCACTGTCTTTAAATTTAGTCAATTTTCATGCACATATCCCGAGTTTAACTGTCACACATAGTGACTTTTTATAATTCTTACATTCTCTAAATCATGGTCAAAGTGTTTTAATCCTAATTGTTAGTGGTTGATGACTTTAGTGATAAATGAGAAAAAATCTGGCATGTAGAATTGAAAAAAAAAATCTTAGCAATCATTGAGTCCATTCACAGTAACTGACACTGAAAAAAATCAAGGATAGTATAGGTTAATGAACTGACTAAGATCACAGAGTTAGTTCAGATTATTATAGAGTGGTGAGAAATTCTTATGCTTTATTATAGACATCACATTTCATACTGGTGCCCTCTCTTAAAACTGTCAATAATCTTTTCTTATCACTCAAAATGAGAATCAAGAATCAATTTTAGTAATTTGTTTATCTGAGCCAAATCTCTCTGTTACCTTATAATAAGAACTATCATTGTTTACTTAGTGGCTTCCTTGGTGGCTCAGATGGTAAAGAATCCATCTGCAATGCAGGAGACCCAGATTCCCAGGGTATGGGAAAAGCCCCTGGAGAAGGGAATGGCTACCCACTCCAGTATTCTTGTCTGGCAATTCCATGGACAGAGGAGCCTGGTGAACTCAGTCTATGGGGTCACAAAGAGTCAGACATGGCTGAGTGGCTAACACTTTATTGTTTAGTGGTTATTCACTGCAGACACTGCACTAAGCACTTTGTAAGAACGATTTTATACAATTCTCACAGTACAGATGGAGAATGTGAAAATTGCCCAATATAAGTCACTTGCCTAAACCATACAGTTAGTAAAAGAGTTGTGAATTCAAACCTAGAGGCTTGTTCTTAACCAGATGAAGACAGTGACTCTCAAACTTTGAAGTGCATCAAAATCATCAGAGATACTTATAAAACACAGATTGTTAGACTCTATTCTCTGAATTCTTCAGTCAGTAGATCTGGGATGACGCCTAAGAAAGTTTATTTCTAACAATTTGTCCCTTGATGCTGATGCTGATGATCTAGGGACCCCATTTTGACAACCACTGTTAGAGTTTATTTTTCTTTTACAGAAGATGTGCTGTGCTGTGCTGTGCTGTGCTTAGTCATGTACGATTCTTTGTAACCCCATTGATTGTAGCCCACCAGGCTTCTTTATCCATAGAGATTCTATAGGCAAAAATACTGGAGTGGGTTGCCATACCCTCCTGCAAGGGATGGTCCCAACCCAGGGATTAAACCCAGGTCTCCCACATTGCAGGTGGATTCTTTACCAGTTGAGCTACCAAGAAAGACCTTTACAGAAGATACCTCCCTTATATTGCTTCAAGGGTCCCTCTTCTTTTTATCCTCCTCTTTATTATCCTGTTTCAAGCCTTTCATCTCCTACTATAGTCTCCTTCACACTTGAAACATGGATATTCTGAAAACATCTCATATATCTAACATTGGAGTACATGGATTTTTAACTAAAATGCATTTACATCATTAATAGAAAGTATGATCTTAACAAATTTGGGGGTATGATTATTTAAATTTCTTTGTGATTATATATCATAGAATGAACATTCCTTTGTTCTTTAAAAATTATAAAAGAAAAAAATAGCATAGCTAAAACTCTCATAGATCAGTCTATCAATCATCATTGCTTATTTGTAGAGATTTAAATTATTTAGGCAAAATAGACTGACTGTTAAAATTTCTTCCTATATGAGTATTCTATGTTCTATATTTTTCTGTTGCACTCAAACTATACATCTTAACTAAATCAGTTATTCTTGAGTGTGATTTTCAGTGGTTCATGGCTCAGCTCAAGAATTTTTAGTCAATTCCAAATGACTAATTAAGTATATACAATTGAACACCTTGAAACTAGAGATTTACAATACCATATCAATTAGTCTTTCCAGTCTTGTCTCCCAATTCTATCTCCCTATGTTCAAAGTATGTTTGCACTACTTCTGAGGATGTCCAAAATCTACTACTAAACCAGCATTCATACAATTCCTAGAAAATTTTTTACTTTTTGGAATTTTGCCACTGCCCCTGGCCTTACATTAAAGGCATCTCCTTTATGAAGACATTCCTAAATTCCTGGGTAGTGGTATATTCTCTCTCCTGTTTAGAACTTTTAAAGAAAATTTTGGTACTTTCTTCATAAAACTATTTAAGGTGACACAGATATGGATAACAAAAACAATGATGGGTTTTTAAACTCAAATCTGAATAATTATCTCCACTTTTAATTTCTCAGCCAAAATTTTTTTAGTAAAATTAGGAGGATAATATTATGTTGTTGCATAGTGAACTGTAGAAATAAATCAAGTAACATATTTACTAGATCATTATATACTTTTACAAAATATTGTCGGTAATGTTAGTTCTGGTAATAGGCAGGAATCTTACATTTTTAAGTTATGGAGCTCTAACTCACACTACCATGAGTAGAAGTGGAATGCAATGTTTTATTTTCTTGAAAGACCAGGAATGGATCGCAGTTAGGCACATCTACACCCAAGGTTACAAATTATGTCATTGTTGTTTCTCTAAGTCTCCTGGTGTCTTTATTTATTTATTTATTTATTTTTATTGGCTTTGCCATACAATGACATAAAATCACCATGGGTTTACATATGCTCCCCCTCCAGAAACCCCCTCCCTCCTCCCTCCCGATTGCCTCCCCTGGGAAATCTCGGTGCACCAGCCCCAAGCATCAATCCTGGGCTGGAAATTGATTTCATATATGATAATTAACATGTTTCAATGCCATTCTCCCATATCATCCCACCCTTGCCCTCATCCACAGAGTCCACGAGTCTGTTCTATATGTCTGCATTCCTTTTGCTGTCTCGCATGCAGGGTCCTCGCTGCCATCTTTCTAAATTCCATATATATGCGTTAGTATACTGTATTGTTTTTCCTTCTGGCTTACTTCACTCTGGATAATAGGCTCCAGTTCCGTCCACCTGAGTAGAACTGATTCAAATGAATTTTTTTTTTAATGCTGAGTAATATTCCATTGTGTATATGTACCACAGCTTTCTTATCCATTCATCAGTTGATGGGCATCTAGGTTGCTTCCATGTCCTGGCTATTATAAACAATGTGGCGATGAACATTGGGGTACACGTGTCTCTTTCAATTCTGCTTTCCTCCGTGTGTATGCCCAGCAGTGGGATTGCTGGGTCATATGGCAGTTCTATTTGCAATTTTTTAAGGAATCTCCACACTGTTTTCCATAGTGGCTGTACTAGTTTGCATTCCCAACAACAGTGTAAGAGGGTTCCCTTTTCTCCACATCCTCTCCAGCATTTATTGCTTGTAGATTTTTGGATGGCAGCCATTCTGACTTGTGTAAAGTGGTACCTCATTGTGGTTTTGATTTGCATTTCTCTGATGATGAGTGATGTTGAACATCTTTTCATGTGTTTGTTAGCCATTTTTATGTCTTCATTGGAGAAATGTCTGTTAAGTTCTTTGGCCCACTTTTTGATTGGGTTGTCTAATTTTCTAGAATGGAGCTGCAGGAGTTGCTTGTATATTTTTGAGATTAATTGTTTGTCCATTGCTTCATTGGCTATTATTTTCTCTCATTCTGAAGGCTGTCTTTTCACCTTGCTTATAGTTTCCTTTGTTGTGCAGAAGCTTTTAATTTTAATTAGGTCCCATTTGTTTATTCATGCTTTTATTTCCATATTCTGGGAGGTGGGTCATAGAGGATCCTGCTTTGGTTTATGTCATAGAGTGTTTTACCTATGTTATCCTCCAGGAGTTTTATAGTTTCTGGTCTTATGCTTAGATCTTTGATCCATTTTGAGTTTATTTGGGTGTATGGTGTTAGAAAGTGTTCTAGTTTCATTCTTTTACAAGTGGCTATCCAGTTTTCCCAGCACCACTTGTTAAAGAGATTGTCTTTTCTCCATTGTATATTTTTGCCTCCTTTGTCAAAGATAAGGTGTCCATAGATGCGTGGATTTATCTCTGGGATTTCTATTTTGTTCCATTGATCTATATTTCTGTCTTTCTGCCAGTACCATACTGTCTTAATGACTGTGGATTTGTAGTATAGCCTAAAGTCAGGTAGGTTGATTCCTCCGGTTCCATTTTTCTTTCTCAAGATTGCTTTGGCTATATGAGGTTTTTTGTATTTCCATACACATTGTGAAATTATTTGTCCTATTCTCTGAAAAAGACCTCTGGTAGCTTGATAGGAATTGCATTGAATCTATAGATTGCTTTGGGTACTATACTCATTTTCGCTATATTGATTCTTCCAATCCATGAACATGGCACATTTCTCTATCTATTTGTGTCCTCTTTGATTTCTTTCATCAGTGTTTTATAATTTTCTCTATACAAGTCTTTTGTTTCTTTAGGTAGAAATACTCCTAAGTATTTTATTCTTTTTGTTTCAATGGTGAATGGAATTGTTTCCTTAATTTCTCTTTCTGTTTTCTCATTGTTAGTGTATAGGAATGCCAGGGATTTCTGTGTGTTGATTTTGTATCCTGAAACTTTACTATATTCACTGATTAGCTCTAGTCATTTTCTGGTAGAGTCTTTAGGGTTTTCAATGTAGAGGATCATGTCATCTGCAAACAGAGAGAGTTTTACTTCTTCTTTTCCAATCTGGATTCCTTTAATTTCTTTCTCTGCTCTGATTGCTGTGGCCAAGACTTCCAAAACTATGTTGAATAGTAGTGGTGAGAGTGGGCACCCTTGTCTTGTTCCTGACTTCAGGGGAAATGCTTTCAGTTTTTCACCATTGAGGATAATGTTTGCTGTGGGTTTGTCATATATAGCTTTTATTATGTTGAGGTATGTTCCTCCTATTCCTGCTTTTTGGAGGGTTTTTATCATAAATGGATGTTGAATTTTGTCAAAGGCTTTCTCTTCATCTATTGAGATAATCATGTGGTTTTTATTTTTCAATTTGTTAACGTGGTGTATTACATTGATTGATTTGTGAATATTGAAGAATCCTTGCATCCCTGGGATAAAGCCTACTTGATCATGATGTATGATTTTTTTAATGTGTTGCTGGATTCTATTTGCTAGAATTTTGTTAAGGATTTTTGCATCTAAGTTCATCAGTGATATTGGCCTGTAGTTTTCTTTTTTTGTGGCATCTTTGTCGGGTTTTGGAATTAGGGTGATGGTGGCCTCGTAGAATGAGTTTGGAAGTTTACCTTCCTCTGCAATTTTCTGGAAGAGTTTGAGTAGAATAGGTGTTAGCTCTTCTCTAAATTTTTGGTAGAATTCAGCTGTGAAGCCATCTGGTCCTGGGCTTTTGTTTTTTGGAAGATTTCTGATTACGGTTTCAATTTCCGTGCTTGTGGTGGGTCTATTAATATTATCTATCTCTTCCTGGTTTAGTCTTGGAAAATTGTACTTTTCTAGGAATTTATCCATTTCATCCAGGTTGTCCAGTTATTTGCATACAGTTGCTGATAATAGTCTCTTATGATCCTTTGTATTTCTGTGTTTTCTGTTGTGATCTCTCCGTTTTCATTTCTAATTCTGTTGATTTGGTTCTTCTCCCTTTGTTTCTTGAGGAGTCTGGCTAATGGTTTGTCAATTTTATTTATCTTCTCAAAGAACCAGCTTTTGGCTTTGTTGATTTTTGATGGCTTCTGCATCTCTTCCTTTTCTAGTTGCTTTAGGTGTAAAGTAAGGTTATTTATTTGACTTTTTCCTGATTCCTGAGGTGAGCTTGTATTGCTATGAACTTTTCCCTTAGCACTGCTTTTACTGTGTCCCATAGGTTTGGGGTTGTTGTGTTTTCATTTTCATTCATTTCTATGCATAATTGGATTTCTTTTTTGATTTCTTTTGTGATTTGTTGGTTATTCAGCAGTGTGTTGTTGAGCCTCCATATGTTGGAAGTTTTGAATGGTTTTCTCCTGTAATTGATATCTAATCTCACTGCATTGTGGTCAGAAAAGATGCTTGGAATGATTTCAATATTTTTGAATTTACCAAGGCTAGATTTATGGCCCAAGATGTGATCTATCCTGGAGAAGGTCCCGTGTGCACTTGAAAAAAAGGTGAAATTCCTTGTTTTGGGGTGGAATGACCTATAGATATCAATTAGGTCTAATTGGTCTATTGTATCATTTAAAGTTTGAGTTCCCTTGTTACTTTTCTGTTTAGTTGATCTATCCATTGGTGTGAGTGGTGTATTAAAGTCTCCCACTATTATTGTGTTGTTGTTAATTTCCCCTTTCATACTTGTTAGCATTTGCCTTACATATTGTGGTGCTCCTATGTTGGGTGCATAAATATTTATAATTGTTATTTCTTCTTCTTGGATTGATCCTTTGATCATTATGTAATGTCCATCTTTATCTCTTTTCACAGCCTTTATTTTAAAGTCTACTTTATCTGATATGGGTATTGCCACTCCTGCTTTCTTTTGGTCTTTATTTGCATGGAATATCTTTTTCCAGCCTTTAACTTTCAGTCTATATGTGTCCCTAGGTTTGAGGTGGGTCTCTTGTAGACAACATATATAGGGATCTTGTTTCTGTATCTAATCGGCCAATCTTTGTCTTTTGGTTGGGGCATTCAACCCCTTTACATTTAAGGTAATTATTGATAAGTATGATCCCTTTGATATTTACTTTATTGTTTTGGGTTCGAGATTATATACCCCATCCGTGTTTCCTATCTAGGAAAGATCCGTTAGCATTCATTAGAGCGCTGGTTTGGTGTTGCTGAATTCTCTCAGCTTTTGCTTGTCTGAAAAGCTTTTGAATTCTCCTTCAAATTTGAATGAGATCCTTGCTGGGTACAGTAATCGGGGTTGTAGATTATTTTCTTTCATGATTTTAAGTATGTTCTGCCATTCCCTTCTGGCCTGAAGCGTTCTATTGAGAGACCAGCTGTTATCCTTATGGGATTCCCCTTGTGAGTTATTTGTTGTTTTTTCCTTACTGCTTTTAATATTTGCTCTTTGTTTTTGATATTTGTTAATTGGATTAATATGTGTCTTGGGGTGTTCCGCTTGGGGTTCATCCTATTTGGGACTCTCTGGGTTTCTTGGACTTGAGTGGTTATTTCCTTTCCCAATTTAGGGAAGTTTTCAACAATTATCTCCTCAAGAATGTTCTGATGGTCTTTTTTTTTGTCTTCTTCTTCTGGGACTCCTATGATTCGAATATTGGTGAGTTTAACTGTGTTCCAGAGGTCTCTGAGATTGTCCTCATTTCTTTTAATTCTTTTTTCATTTTTCCTTTCTGTTTCATTTATTTCTGCCCTTCTGTCTTCTACCTCACTTATCCTATCTTCTATCTCTGTTATTCTACTGTTAGTTGCCTCCAGAGTGTTTTTGATCTCATTTATTGCATTATTCATTGTATTTTGACTCTTTTTCATTTCTTCTAAGTCCTTGTTAAAGCTTACCTGCATCTTCTCAGTCCTTGCCTGCAGGTTATTGAACTGCAACTCCAATTTATTTTCCAGATTTTGGATCATTTTCACTATCATTATTTGGAATTCTTTATCAGGTAGACATCCTATCTCCTCGTCTTTTGTTTGGTCTGGAGGACATTTATCCTGTTCCTTTACCTGCTGAGTATTTCTCTGCCTTTTCATCTTGTTTATCTGCTGTGTTGTCCCTTTATTGTGGGGGTTCCTCACTATGGGTGGGGTTGGATATGTGGTTTGTCAAAGTTTCCTGGTTGGGAAAGCTTGTGTGGTGTTCTGGTGGTTAGATCTGGGTTTTCTCACTCTAAGGAGCAATGACGTGTCCAGTAAAGAGTTTTGAGATGTCGGTGGGCTTGCTGTGACCTTGGGCAACCTGTGTATTGAAGCTCCAGGCTATGTTCCTGTGTTGCTGGAGAACTTGCTTGGTATATTTTACTCTGGAGCTTGTTGGCCCTTGAGGGGTGCTTGGTTTCAGTTTAGATATGGAGGAGTTTGATGAGCTCCTATTGATTAACTAACTCCTGGATCCAGGAATTCTCTGGAATTCTCAGGATCTGGGCTTAGTCTCCTGTCTTCCAGTAGCCTCAGGACTCCTTCATCTATGCAGTAATGATAGTAGAACATCTAGTTTAATGATGAGAAGTTTCTCCACAGTGAGGGACACTCAGACAGGTACACAGAGTTACATGGCATGGACCAGAAGGAGAAGAGAGGAATCAGATGGTGAGAGAGTGGAGTGGCCAGTGATTACTTCCCTGTGTGCTCTCCACAGCCTGGATCCCTCGGAGATGTTCACAGAGTTATACCAAGAGGAAAAGAGGGAGAAAGGAGACAGACGTGACCAGAGAGAGAAAAGAGGGAGTCATATGGACAGAGACAGATCCAGCCAGTGGTCAGTTATCTCGGTGTTCTTCAGCACTCATAACACTCAAACGGATTCCCAGAGTTGGGTAGAGAAGATAAAAGGGAGGGAGATGAAAGAGGTAACTTGATGGGAAAGAAAAAAAAAGGAGAATCAAGAATGGGGAGAGAGCAGTCAAGCCAGTGATCTCACTCCCAAGTAACAATGGGTGTTGAAGCTTGGATTCTTAAAGATACAGTTGATACCAAATGCTAATAAGCAAAGATTAAAAATCTAGAGTAAAGATTGGATTCTCAAAAGTACTTTTACAAAAAAAAAAAAAGAAAGAAAGAAAGAAAAATAAAGAATAAAATAAAATAAGAAATAATATGACAACAACAAAAAAATCCAATTAAAAATAAAAAAGGGAAAAAGAGGAGATATAAAAGGAAAGAAAGGAAATAAAATGGAAAATAAAATAAGGGAGAGAGAGGTGATTTTAAAAAAGGAAAATAAAAATAAATAAAAATAATGGGATTATAGGGGACTTAAAAATTCTAAAAATAAAAATTAAAAAATTAAAAAAATAGTATACAAAAAGTTTTAAAAAGTTTAAAAGATGATCCTGGTAAAATTATATTTAGGGCTTTCTCTGGTACTGTTGCGTACAGTGAGGGGCCAGTTCATTTTTGGTTAGTTCCTTGGTCCGGCTTGTACTTCTCACAGCCTATAGACTCCTTTCTATGCAGTCTGTGAGAACCGCGGGGAATTAATCTGTTGCTCCAATCAGTTCCAAAGCGGTTCCCTCTGCTTATTTTAGCATCTTCTGTTTTCTGGTCTCTTCAGTGTCTATTCAGGGCTCTGGGGTTTGTCCCAGCTCCTGGCGAGTGCGCTTTCCCAATCCCCACTGCTCAGGCTCTTGGTCGCCCGCCCACCGTGGTTGGGGGCTTGGGCTTCTCCCCTCCCCAGGGCCAGCCGTTAGGTTTTCTTGGCGTGCAGCTGGGCGCGCCTTCTCAGGTGTGAGAAGCGCTGATCTCTGGCGGCGACTGTCCAGAATTCCCAGAAATCTTGGCTAGCACCCAATTCTGCCCGCGGTTTGGCAGCAGAAGCCTCGCCAGGGCCGCGTTGAGCCCACAGCTCTCTGGCGGGGGTTGGGCCAGTCCGCCGCCCGCAGCCGCCCAGCTCTGCCCGGCTGTCTCGCGCAGCGGACTGAGTCCTCGCTGCCCTTTGTTCTGTGTGCGAGCCTGGCGGGGGCTCTTCCTTGGGAAAGCTACCCAGCGGTCTATCTCTGGTTAGCACCCTCGGTTAGGTGCTCCAGCGTTCAGTCTCATTCCTCTCCCTAAGCACGTGGCCCACCCCTCCCTGAGCAGTCCGCACTGGCTAGCGGGGGATGGGGCGCCCGGCCGCCGCTCCGCTGGGTGTTACAGTTAGAGACGCAATCTGGGGGGCTTAATTATTTATCTATTTTTACTCCCGTTTACGTTGCCCTCCGAGATCCGCCATAGATCCGCTGGGGAGAATGTTTCCTGGTGTTCAGAAAACTCTCTTTTTTGAGACTCCCTTCCGAACAGGGATCTCCATCCCTAACTCTTTGCCTCTCTTTTTACTATTTTTTTTTTTGTCCTACCTTCTTTCATCGGCAATGGGGTGCCTTTCCAGATGCCCAATGTCCTCTGCCAGCATTCAGATGTTGTTTTATGGAGTTTGCTCGGTTTTTAAATGTTCTTTTGGTGTATTTATTGGGGAGAGAGTGGACTCCCCATCCTATTCCTCTGCCATATTAGTTCCCTCCCTCTCCTGGTGTCTTTAATAAGCTTCTTTCTGTTTGTGGGCTTTTACTCATATATATATTGACAGATGGGCTTCCCTGTGGCTCAGTGGTAAATAATCTACCCATCATTGCAGAAGATTTAAGTTCAATTCCTGGGTCAGAAAGATCACCTGGAGAAAGAAATGGCAACCCACTCCAGTATTCTTGCCTGGGAAATCCCATGGACAGAGGAGGCTGGTTGGCTACAGTCCATGGGGTTACAAAAGAGTGAGACATGACTGAATGAATGATTAAACAATGACAGTATTAAAAGATATTTACACTGTTAGACATAAATGTGTTGAAACAAATATTTGTATTTATTTCTTTCTCTCCATATATAAGTTAATAGTTTGTATATGTGTTTGTATATATTTATCTTTCTTGATTCCAGTTCTTTTTAAAAAATTGATTTTTATTGTGATCATTATGTCATTTTGGTAGTTTCAGGTGAACCCTGCTTGAATCTCTTGCCCAGTTTTGGCTGTACTGTGGGGAACATGGTCCTAGAATTTCCTTCCCTGGGTCTTAAGCCCACCTCTGGAAAATATAATGAACAGGCTTATCATAACTATAGTTGGTAAAAGTGGTGACATCCTCAAGGAAGATATTTTGGCATACTAGACCATGCCTAGTACACTCTCTTCCTTTATAATATAATGTTAATGTCTGGTGCCCAAGACACTAACTATATATTTATTTGAATTGTCAGTTATTCTTCTCCTAATTTCTATAACTTGAGAATGAATGTAGGCTATATGTGACTAATCTTTTTGTCTCACATAATAATACATTGCTCAAAAAAAAATTCTATAAAAGCTCTCAGATAAACTTGATTTAACAGAAAAAGTAATTCAGAACAACATACAAATGAGTCTCTCTCTGTCACACACACATGCACACACACACACACACACACACGCACACACAGAGAAATCACCAAAGCTGTAAGGGAAAGGTCATTTCAGGAATGCATGCAACTGAAATTTTATTTCCTCCATAGTTCAGAATTCTAGAGCAAATTTCCTATAAAACATTTTGTAGGATTTACATTTATACCAAAAAGTTCAGTGTGTATTAGAACTAAAACTAGTGACAGGTGTCAAAAGCATGAGCCATCGAGGCCGGTGCTCCTCAAAGTCTGATGTTCATTTGCATCACTCAGGATCTTCTTAAAATACAGTTTTTGTTTAAAATGATCCAGGGTAGGGTCTAAAATTGGTGTTATCTATCAAATTGCAAGTTGAAATTGACAGAGCTTATGTGTAGATCACACTTTGAGTAGAATGGTTTAGACTAGAGCACAGAATGACAATAACATCCACCTGCAGACATATTTTTGTGTAGCCAGCATAGAATTTCAGCTTTTGAAAATGGATTTAAATAAAGCATCTGCCTCCAATGCGGGAGACCCGAATTCTATCCCTGGGTTCAATCCCTGGATTGGAAAGATCCCCTGGAGAAGGAAATGTCAAACCACTCCAGTATTCTTGCCTGGAGAATCCCATGGACGGCGGAGCCTGGTAGGCTACAGTCCACGGGGTCGCAAAGAGTCAGACACAACTGAGCGACTTCACTTTCACTTACGGACTTAAATGTTCTCATTTCCATTCCATACTTGTTGCTTAGAAGCCTATTCCTTCTCAAATGTGAATTATCAATTTTCCACGAGGAAATATTTAGGGTTTAGATGCTTGTTCATTACTCTTTTCATGTCAAATGATTCCATTGATTAATCTGACTGATTAAACAGGAGAGGTCCTGGGTGAGTGATGCCCTTTCAGGGATTACAAAATGTGAAAGATTTCTGTATTCTTGGTCAAAATATTTGAGTAGGCTGAGATCTTATTCTAATCATTTCTAGTGTTTTCTATCCTTTCTAAAATGGATGAAATATATAGTATGTTGGTTGGAGGCAGGGGGGCAATGGGGAGATGAGGTGATAGTTTGCTGGATTTTAATTTTTAGAGAACAGCACACAGTCTGCAACCTTTCAGACTTTCTCTTTAAGAACTTGCCATGTCCAGATCAAAGAAATTTATTAGGCTTTTAGCACTCCTGTTTTTTTTATAGCTCAAAATGAACAAATTTTCAAGTACAAAAGAAATGCTTTAAAAGAGATCTTTTAGTCTTTATTTGAAATCTCCTGCTCTCCTTCAGTTCACAGATGTGTCCTACACTGAATGGAGGAATCAGACTACTACACTTTGATCATTTCACTATCTTGTTTGATTAGTGTTTTCAAACTATGGAGTTTATCAGCAGGGGGCAGGTTGATCCCTGTGGCTTATAATGGGCAAAGTATGGGGGGAAAATAGGTTTTTAGAAATCGTTTAAGATCAATCAGTTTCCTCCTTCTTCAAGGTTTAAAAATAACATCACGGACAGATAGACTTTGACACAGAGTAAGATCAGATACTACCAAAGGGAAAACTGACCAGCATGTATGGTACACTTTTTCCCTCTTTTTCTCTTTAAAATTATGACTTCCAGTCCTTAGATTATTACAAACTATAATCAACTCCTTTTTAAAAAGAGAAAGCAGGAGGTACAACTACTCAATCTTAAATTTCATTTACTGTGCAAACATCATTTTCAAAATGAAGGTTAGGGTTGTTAAATGAAATTTTAAGAATTCAGCACTTTGAAAGTAGTGAACTGTATTGCATGCAGTAATTTTAGGGTTATTTGCATGTGAACTTGCATTATTCATCCTCCACTTAGGGACTCTTAATTTGCAGTTCCATAGCTGTAATTCAGGAGGAATAGCTTTTCCTATGATAACAAATTAACATTGAAATATATGCCTTCTTTGGTGTTTTGAAGATATTCTAATGGCAATATTGTGAAGATTGTCAGCTGCTGACCTTTCAGTGTGAATGTCAGCATTTTAGATTAAGGACTGATTTCACTGTAGATCTTGGGAATGTGTCTGACTATAGATTTTTTTTTTTTTTAATTTGGGGTAAATGAGATCATGTGGGACTTTGAATTTAATTTAACTAATTTTTAATTTGAAATGCAACTATGGGTACAGGGAATTAAAAGAAAAAAAAAAAAAGATGCTGCTTAGGCCAAATTCGCAGTGTACACATTTGCCTTGAGTATACCCCTGCTTCCTAAAGTTCTACTGTGAGGCATCCATTGTGAGCTTCATTGATAGATCCCTTAGTCAAGCAATGCCTAGGATTCTTCATGACACAAAATGTCTCTATGTCTTCTTAGTTACCCTTGTTGTATAAAGAAGAGAGCAATTCTGGACAATCGATTTCATACTAAAAAGTAACTGACTGCTAGCTCAGATGACCAAATGAAGAGAATTTTAGAAAAGACAATCACAAGCAGCTTTTCAAGATAATTGAAGTTAATATCAAAGCTTATAGTAGATTTTTTAAATTGTTTTTAGAAATCCCAAATCCATATTTTACGTTTTAGCAAAATGATCAATACCGGTATTTAATTTCAGATGAAGTAAACTTGTAACGTCAAGTTCAGTTCAATCTCTCAGCCATGTCTGATTCTTTGCGACCCCATGGACTGCAACAAGCCAGGCTTCCCTGTCCATCACCGACTCGTGGAGCTTACTCAAACTCATGCCCATTGAGTCAGTGATATCATCCAACCATCTCATCCTCTGTCATCCACTTCTCCTCCTGCCTTCAATTTTTCCCAGCATCAGAGTCTTTCCAGTGAGTCAGTTCTTCACATCAGGTGGCCAAAATATTGTAGCTTCAGCTTCAACATCAGTTCTTCTAATAAATATTCAGTACTGATTCATTTTAGAATTGACTGGTTTGATCTTGCAGTCCAAGGGACTCTCAAGTGTCTACTCCAACACCATAATTCAAAAGCATCGGTTCTTCTGTGCTCAGCTTTGTGTATGGTCCAACATTTATACATGACTACTGAAAAAACGATAGCTTTGACTAGAAGGACCTCTGTTGGCAAAGTAATGTCTCAGCTTTTTAATATGATGTCTAGGTTGGTCATAGCTTTTCTTCCAAGGAACAAGTGTCTATTTATTTCATGGCTGCAGTCACCATCTGCAGTGATTTTGGAGCCCAAGAAAATAAAGTCTGTCACTGTTTCCATCGTTTCCCCATCTATTTGTCATGAAGTGATGGGACTGGATGCCATGATCTTAGTTTTTTGAATATTAAGTTTTAAGCCAACTTTTTCACTCTCCTCTTTCACTTTCATCAAGAGGCTTTTTAGTTCCTCTTCGCTTCCTGCCATCAGGTTTGTGTCATCTGCATATCTGAGGTTATTGATATTACTCCTGGTAATCATGATTCCAGCTTTTGTTTCATTCAGCCTGGCATTTCGGACGATGTACTCTGCATATAATTAAATAAGTAAGGTGACAATATGCAGCTTTGATGTAGTCCTTCCCCAATTTTGAACCAGTTTTTTGTTCCATGTTCGGTTCTAACTGTTGTTTCTTTACCTGCATACAGGCTTCTCAGGAGGCAGGTAAGGTGGTTTGGTATCCTCACCTCTTGAAGAATCTTCCAGTTTGTTGTGATCCACACAGTCAAAGGCTTTAGCATAGCAAATGAAGCAGAAGTAGATGTACTTCTTGTAATATACTGTTGTCTTGAACTGAAAGCAAAGTGCCTTTTTATGTTATTAATTCTCTCTTGTCATTAAATATAGAATACATAACTTTATTATGTATTTGTTTATCTTTATTCCAAAAAGATTTAATATGTTTGAGTTCTTTGGTGACATTATGAATCTGTACCAAATCCCTATGTCATTTAATCTTCAAATTGAGATTGTTAAATACATCACATGCAGTTGTTTGATAGAAGAGTTTGATATCTGTTCACTTATTAATTACCTATTAAAAATTACATTTTAACTATTTGAGGAAGGTTTTTTTTTTTTTTTAACTTTAAAGTGCTGAAATATAAGGTTTTTGTTTGGGAAGGTACTAGATATACCAAGAACAGGATAATGATAGACAAAACAAAATAGTAAAGACTGAAACAATTTCAAGAGATCTCTTTTAGTCAAGGATTTATCTCTTCATCCTCACAACTGATACTTCACTCCCAGTTACTGTGCAGCTGTAATATCACTAAAATGGTCTCATTGTCTCAAATATTTCCTCCCATTCTCTTTCCAATATATTCTTCAAATTGAGTCCAGTGTTTTCTTCATAAAATGCAAGTCCTCCCATGCCACACCCCTCCTTCTGATTTTTAAATAGCTCTCCAGCTCTTCTCTGCCCACCTTTTTGTGTAATCTCTACACTTCCTCCATTCTTCCCAGATGGAGTGGCTCCAGGACCCTGCAAGTGGCATTTTCCATGCCTTTGCACATGCTGTTCTTTATCTAAGGACTTTGTGTTCATTCTTCAAGAATCTGACTTATCATCTTGCCATCTGGGAGGTATTTTTTGACACCTTTTCTTCCCACCTCCTTCAAGGGTAGTGAGCATTCCTCCTCTCTAGTTCCATTGAGCATCAGTTTTAGCACTTATCATGGTGTATTGGGTGTTTAATTGCTTGTTTCTCCATTAAAATATGAATATTGTGAAAGCCAGGACCTTGTTCTATTTCAGAAAAATTCCCAGGCCTCCTCCACTACTATATTCCAATGATATCCTAGTTCCGTCATTCCCATACTTAAATTTTCTCCCATTTCTGCACTCTTTAATTTGGACAATGGCACTAAGATCATCTCATTGCCCTGACCAGATACTTAGTGTATGCATGGAATACATAATTCATGAAAGCAGTAGGTATAGTGGTGAGTGATAGAAGCTATGTATGGACTAGAATTCAAAGACTGACCTTTACTAATTCTGTGATCTTGGGTAATTTCCTTAATCCCTCTTTGTTCCTGCAGTTCTTCTGCTCTACAGTGGGAGTGGTAACATTACCTACCAAATAGGACTATTGTGAAGATTATCCCATACTCCCCTGAAGTTCAATAAAGTTACAAACGAGCACACACAAAGCATCTTGATTGAATTATCTTTAAATGTATGTCCACTAGCTTAGAAGGTTTCCAGGAATCATACTATAGTCCCGGTCTGTTCCTTCCTTCAGCTGGGTGATTATGCTGTACCTCTCTCTTCTCTTCATCTTCAGCACCTCTCTCATTCTTACTTTCATCTGATGATTCTGCTTCTATTTTGCTGAGAAAAATGGAAGGAATCAGAATTGAACCTTGCATACTCTGTCACCTGTACTTCCATCCACCTATCAAACTCTGAGCTTTTTCTCTGGCTACCATTACTAGCTATCAGGGTGAAAATCAACACTTTCATTATGTACAGACCTCATCTTCTCTCATCTGTGCTGCTGCAAAGCCCCAGCAATTGTTCTTTGTCTTTTCTTTTAAGCTTGCTTAAGCATAAGTTTTCACCTTCCCCTTTAATTTCCTATCTGCATAACAGCATGCTCTTGTTTCTCTCTACTTAAAAAATTATTTGGCCCCACTCCTTTGTAGCTACTGCCTCACTCTCTTTTCTGTTTACAATGAAACTCCCCAAATGAGTTGTCTGTACTGTTCATTCTCATGCTTTCATGCTAGCTTGAGCTCACTGACACCAAGCTCCCATTCCCACCACTCCATCAAGACTGTTCTAGGCAATGTCAGTGGTAGATTTTTGAATTTTCACCTTAATTAAATAGTAGTATTATCCACAGTGAATCACTGACTTTTACTTTTTTCTTGTTTAGTCACTAAGTAGTGTTTGGCTCTTTGTGACCCCCATGGACTATAGCTTGCCAGGTTCCTCTGTCCATGGGATTTTCTAGGCAAGAATATTAGAGTGGGTTGTCGTTTCTTTCTCTAGTAGATCTGCCCAGACCACGGATCAAACCAGTATCTTCTGCATTTGCAGGCATATTCTTTACTGCTAAGCCACCAGGGAAAAATCACTAATTCTTACCGAAATGTTTTATTCCTTTGCCTGCCAGTAACCCACCCTTCTGATCTCCCCTCCTTCCTCATAGGATGCTCCTCATCTTTTTGACTGTGTCTGCTTAACTCCCTAACTTCTAAATTTTCAGCCACAGGGCCCCTTCTCTCTCCTGCCTACTTTCATTTAATTATTGATATTGTTTAGTCCATGCTTTTATATATTATCCATAAACTGGTGATTTTCAACTTTGTATCTGCAGTTGAGAGCCTTTCCTCTGAACTTCAGAATCATATATTTACCCAATGTCTGCTTCTGATCTAAAGGCATTTCCAAATCAACATGTCCCAAATTCATGTTTTTCCCTTTTTCTAAATTGTCCTTCTTTCATATTCTTCTACTTTACAAATAGTGACAGTTCTATCATTTCAGTTTCTCAGGACAAAGGACATGGAGTTATCTTTATACCTCTTTAAGTCACACCCAACTTCACATGCATTAACAAAATCCCTAATGATTCTACCTTCATTATATACCCTGAATCAATCGAATGCATATAGTCATCCCACAGAAATAACCTGGCACAGTTCAGTTCAGTTCAGTTCATTCACACAGTCATGTCCAACTCTATGTGACACTATGAACTGCAGCATGCCAGGCCTCCCTGTCCATCACCAACTCCCAGAGTCCACCCAAACCCATGTCCATTGAGTCAGTGATGCCATCCAACCTCTTATCATCCCCTCTGTCATCCCCTTCTCCTCCTGCCCTCTATCTTTCCCAGCATCAAAGTCTTTTCAAATGAGTCAACTCTTTGCATAAAGTGGCCAAAGTATTGGAGTTTCAGCTTCAACATCAGTCCTTTCAATGAACACCCAGGACTAATCTCCTTAAGGATGGACTGGTTGGATCTCCTTATAGTCCAAGGGACTCTCAAGAATCTTCTCCAACTCCACAGTTCAAAGGCACCAATTCTTAAGCACTCAGCTTTCTTTATAGTCCAACTCTCACATCCATATATGATTACTGGAAAAACCATAGCCTTGACTAGATGGACCTTTGCTGACAAAGTAATATCTCTGCTTTTTAATATGTTGTCTAGGTTGGTCATAACTTTCCTTCCAATGAGTAAATATCTTTTAATTTCACGGCTGCAATCATCATCTGCAGTGATTTTGGAGCCCCCAGAAAATAAACTCAGCCACTATTTCCCCATCTATCTGCCATGAAATGATGGGACTGGAGACCATGAGCTTAGTTTTCTGAATGTTGAGCTTTAGGCCAAATTTTTCATTCTCCTCTTTCACTTTCATCAAGAGGCTCTTTAGTTCTTCTTCACTTTGTGCCATAAGGGTGGTGTCATCTGCATAGCTGAGGTTATCACCATTTCTTTATAACACCTCGCTTGCTTACTGCCAGTTTGCAGAATCTTAAATTGTATCTGGTATGTAGTAGTTCAGTTCAACTCAGTTGCTCAGTCATGTCCAAGTCTTTGTGACCCCATGAATCACAGCATGCCAGGCCTCCCTATCCATCACCAACTCCTGGATTCTACCCAAACCCATGGCCACTGAGTCAGTGACACTTTTAAAGACACAAAAGACTTTACTGAAAAGAACAAGATCACTTGGTAAAACAATACTTCTATTTTCATCAAAAAATGTTAGGAGTAAAGTAATGAGATAGCATAGCCTAGATATCAAAACTAAATTTCTACCATTCACTTTAATGTGAAAGAACTAAATTAAAAACAAAATTAACTGTTATTAGAAATCTATTTTAAATAGCAAATAACTTCCAATGTATAATGACAAACCAATACATATTAAGAACAAACTCACATCCATCTTCTATAGGATAGTATCACTAGTGATTTCAAGACATAACAATATTTAAGACTAATGTAACCTAAAACTATATATTAACAATATTGGTCACCTGATGTGAAGAAATGACTCATTTGAAAAGACCCTGATGCTAGGAAAGATTGAAGGCGGGAGGAAAGGGGGATGACAGAGGATGAGATGGTTGGATGGCATCACTGACTCAATGGATGTGTTTGAGTAAACTGGAGTTGGTGGTGGACAGGGAGACCTGGTGTGCTTTAGTCCGTGGGGTTTCAAAGAGTCGGACACGACTAAGCGACTGAACTGGCTGACTGATGTATTAACAATGTTGTCTCATACTGGAGCTTCAAAGGACATTTGCTTATGGGAAAGTGCCTATCAATTAAAGGTTATTTTTACTACCAGTTTTGATTATTTTCACATTTTATCAACCTTAGAAAACCACCACTTGTGTGATAGTGGTGGACAGTGGTTAAGGTGTTTTTTTCTTTTTCTTGGCTTCCTGCTTTTCCTCTTTCTGATAGCACAATCAGAAAATAAGATATCAAGCCCTGATTTTTACCATCACCTGCCTTGAGAATGGGAAAGACTGGTCATGTTTCCCTACTGCCCAAATAAAAAGTTCTAATAAACCTAGTGGTTTAAACATGATAAATTAGATTATTGCTTTTCAAATGAACAAATGTCAAATGAAAATTTATACTCAATCTACTTGAGTATAAATGCACATGCCACACAGCTCATATGCTTTGATTCTGTACAAAGCTTCTGGTTATATTCTCGTTGTTACAATGCTGCTAAGTTGCTTCAGTTGTGTCGGACTCTGTGTGACCCCATAGACGGCAGCTCACCAGGCTCCTGGCTTTGTCCCTGGGATTCTCCAGAAAAACATACTGGAGTGGGCCACCATTTCCTTCTCCAGTGCATGAAAGTGAAAAGTGAAAGTGAAGTCGTTCAGTCGTGTCTGACTCTTCGCAACCCCATGGACTGCAGCCTACCAGGCTCCTCTGTCCATGGGATTTTTCCAGGCAAGAGTACTGGAGTGGGGGGCCATTGCCACCTCCACATTGTCACAGTAGTCAGATACATTTATTTCCATAGGAAGAAATAGATGTGGATTTCACAGATGACACACTTGTCTCAACTTTTCCCTTGGTAGTAAAAACTCAATTTCCATTTGTATTGTTTTAAAGAGGGAAATAATTTCACCTGATAAATTGTAAATGTGGCTAGCACATAATCTGTCTCCACCATTAAAGAACTTGTAGACTCCAGACTTGTTTACTGTACCCATTCCTACCCTCACCTTCATCTCCCATCATTTTATCTCAACATTTTTAGTATTCTCTTTGTGCTAAAGAAAGTTTCTTTCTTCAATAATTGATAAGATAAAGAAACCTAAGACTTCACAACTAGTTCATTTTTAGCTCAGATGGTTCTGCAGCAGAAAGCACATTCATTCCCCGAGGCCAAAACAATTATCTCTGACATCATAAAGAAGGTGAACAGGCACATGTGAAAAATGCCTGATGTATTTCACTCAATGAAAAGAGCAGTGAAAAGGTTAAAGGTCTTTTTGTAAGTGGTATTAGGAGATATTGAGCATAAAGAATATGTAGCTACAATGCATAAATGTAACTTAAAAAAATAAGCACAATTTTACTTGCATTCTTGAAATCTGACCAATGGTCTGTCAAAAAGCAATTTTTATTGTCACATAAGAATGCCTAAGTCTTTTAGAGCAATTTCAGAAGAAAAAGAAGCCTTCACTCAACAGTAATATGCAAAAGACAAATATGATAGACAAAAGGATACTGCATGCAGGATGTTCATGCATCCCTGGGCTAGCACCTTGTCAGCCTATAGATAATATCAACACAATTAACAAGCAGAAAACAGAGTGTAAAATAAGCAGTAGTACTTAAGGTAGGGCCAAAAGCACAGAATACTCTTTCTGTTATATAAGATTGTGTTCTTGTTGTTCTTGTTAGGTCTGTACTTTTATGACGGAGGAAGATGGTATTTTGGAAATATTGCTCTGGGAGAGAAGATTCCTGCACTCTTAGCTGCATTACTAAGTGAAATATCACTAAACTCAAATTATTTTCTTGAGCTTCAGTTTCTTCATCTCTAAAATGAGAGATTTTGATTGAATGTTCTTTTCCAGCACAAACGTGCCCTAATTCTAATAGCGTTATAAACTTACTTCTGGTACTCATGGAGAGGACATAGAACATACCATTCTGACCTTAGTGAACAGTGAGGGATAAAGAGCAATAATCTTCATGTGATTTCTCAGGTTCACATGTGAATTACTTCTAATTAAAAATAAATCTATATATTTTTTTGTTGTTCAGAAGAGAATAACTAAGTAGAAATAAACTATAGGTTAACATATATTCCTTTTAATCTATCAAAAAGTAAAAAGTATACCTTAAATTGTATTGATTTTTCCAGCCTCAAATGTCCCAAATACAATGCTTTTTCTAAGGTTCTGTCTTACTTAGTGTTCATTAAACATAATTTTCAAATCTCTGCTTCTTCTGCTGATGACATTTTATTATTCTATTCTTCTCATTCATCAAGCTCTATCCACCTGCAACCTTCTTTCATTCCTTCATAGGCCAAATCAGATGCAAGTCAACCAAATTCATTTCTCAGCAAGCTGCACAAAAAAAAAAAAAAAATGTAACAAGACTATAAATCAACAGTAGTTAAAGCTCAGTGTGAAATACCAACATGAAAAAAGAAAAAAAAAGAGTTGAATGTGATGGCATATATAATTTGAAATTGTGTGAATGTTGAGTCTGAGGCAGAGACACATCATAAAGAAGAGAGATAAGGAAGTTGCTTGTCAAGCGAGCAGAGACATAAAGAGAGCAGCACATTGGGGTGACTACTGTGGTCACCTCTCTTAGGGGCCTGTTTTTTCTGCATTATTACTCTGCTCTGACCCTTCCCAAGCTGAGTTACTTGGACTTTCTCATCAATAAGGGCTTCCCTCATAGATCAGTTGGTAAAGAATCCACCTACAATGTGGGAGACCCCAGTTCGATTCTTGGGCCGGAAGACTTGCTGGAGAAGGGGTAGGCTACCCACTTCAGTGTTCTTGGGCTTCCCTTGTGGCTCAGCTGGTAAAGAATCCACCTGCAATGTGGGAGATCTGGGTTTGATTTCTGGGTTGGGAAGATTCCCAGGAGAAGGGAAAGAGGGTAGCCACTTCTGTATTTTGGCCTGGAGAATTCCATGGACTGTATAGTTCATGGAGTCTCAAAGAGTCTGATATAACTGAGTGACTTTCACTTTCACTTTCTCATCCATATACTAATATCCTCTCACCCTCTGTCTACCAGTCCAACAAAGAAAAGTTTTAGTGTGATTTGTATATGTGTGTGTGAGTGTGTGTGTATAATCAGTGATCTTTTTGCCAGACAATCCCATTTAGGCTAAGTGTTTGGAAGATTTGGCCTTTCTTAGCCAAACTGGGCACTAGAGCGCTTTGTTGAAACAAAAAAGCTGCCATTCTCTGGAACTGAATAATGATTCTCCCACAGAAGGAAGAACCTTCAACTGTCAGTGTTCCTATTATATTGCATTGTTTTTCTTCTTTACACTTACAATAAATCTCCTCTCATGTGGAGCAACATGACTGAATCTCTAGCTTGTGACTACAAAAACTAACTAAAATAATACATTCTTGTTGCTTGATTTCAAAGCTTTAATATCTTGGGATGAGATTAGGAGAGAAATTGACTGTGTATCATTTCCTACTCTGATAATGGTCACTGAGAGATTTTTACAGGTGAGCAGAGGACCTGTTTTCTAACAATGCATCAGTTTAATTCCTTAAGATTTTCTACTGCTCCTCTATTTGCAAAGCAGTTACTCTTTTTTTCAAAATTATATGTGGTAAATAGTTGATAAGTGAATAAAGTGAGAAATTAAAACTGGATTGGTCTAGTCACTGCATCCTATAGTCTTTAAGCCAAGAAGAACCTACCTAATCTGACATCATGTTCTACTTTTTCTTTTTCCTCCTATAAATCTGCACCAACCACAAGGGTCATTTTCCTACTTCTTGAATACCACAAATGATTCATTTCCTCAGGACCTTTACTTTTGATATAACCTATCCATGAACATCTTCCCTCATATACACTCTCTCAGTTTATTCAAATCTCTGATTAAAATTTTTCTCCTCATATAGGCATTCTTTGATCACTCTTCCAAAGTAGTGCTATCATTACCCTCTATCCCCTAGTATTTCCTTCTATTTTTTTTCATGGTTCTTAGTCCTATAGGACATTAGTCTATGTTGATTCATTTTATTTCATTATTTTAAAAATATGCTTTCAAAGTAAGATTTCATGAGTACAGCACTTTTCTCTCCTGGTCATGGTAGAAATGACAAAAATCACTGTGGCATCTGTTATAGAGTAGGTGTTCAATAAATGTTTATTGAATGAATGAAGCAAAAAATTAGTATAGAAAAATAACTTAAAATTCTCATAAAGTTCATCAAAGGTAAGTCAAGAGAAAAAATAAACAGGCAAGTAAAATCTGCATGACTCTAAAATTTACTTCTAGGTATTTTTTAATGAGTCTGATTACACCAATATTCAGGAGCTGGGTGAAAATAAGCCTTCACTTTCCGGTTACTTAAATAGCAATATCTCATAAAGTAACATATTATTTAAATCAATATTCCTTTATAGGAGAAACGATAAACTATCCCCTTGAGTTTCTGATAACTTTTATGAATGTAAAAGTATTACAATTGAAACCATTCATTTAGCCACTAATTCAATTGATTTTTAAATCCTCTAAAATTATGCCATAAATATAAAAATGTTATAAAATACCTTTTCTTTTTTGATATGTTAATAGAAGTGGTTATGTATATGTAGCAGTGTTTAAGCAATCTTAGTGGTGGGTTATTTAGAAAATGTACAGATTTTTCTTCTTTATTTAATCTAAATTGAATAAGATTTTGTAAGTAAGCACTAATGGCAGTTTAAAAGCCTGGTCAAAACAAAATGAGTGCAAAGTGTTATAATACCTCCTGCTTTTTCCCTTGACTGAATATAAGAACTGTGTTAATGAAATATTTCTTGCCTGCCTGTTTATCAAACCATGGTAGGGTCAGGCTTTCTGGGACTAAACTGGTAGCCTCTGAGTATAAAGAATGTCAGGTAAACGGATGTAAATTGTCTATGTCCTGACCTGAGGGCTCAGACACAGCATCAAGGGACAAGTGTTCCACAAACCCAGCCCATTAACCAAAAAAGCCCTCTGCCTGTATAGGAACAGAAGGTTACGAACAACATGCAAGCTAAAAACCTCACTGTCACTTAGTCACAATTTCTCTTCCATGTGCAAAAGAATGCATTCTCTGAGCCAACATTATTCAGCTTGCAAACTCTGTCTGCTCAGTTCTAAGACTAAAGTTCCACCTAAAAGGTCTGATTAAGAAGGAAAAATAGAGTAGTCTCCAGGGACATACTAATTTCAAGCTTATGTGAGTGTTCCCATAGATAAATTTATCAAGGTTACAATGTGCTTTCTTGGCAATTTATCTAGATTCCTGAGAAGAGAGTGCTGTAGGAAAAAACTTTCTCTCAAAGCTAAAATAATCATTTCTATCCATTAGGTATGAAGAAGTACCTAAAGACACTCCAATCCAAACAGAACTATTGAGTAATAAAGATATCAGTACTGATCTCTCTGAAGGACCTATATTTAGGATGCTAGCAGGAAAAAACTAAAAAGGAAGGGATAAAGGGAGGGAGGAAAGGGGGATGCAAGATTGAGATTCAAAGAGAGAAAGAGATGAAAATAAGACAGTATACTTCCTACTCTAGCTTATCAACTCATTTAAACCCAAATCAATCTTGCTAAACCTTGTACTTTATTTGAGATTGTGGAATATAGGGGAAAAGATGCGGAAACAGAAATGCTCAGTATTTTATTTGAATTAAGACCTTCATGGTAGGATTGTGATTGAAAGAGTTTACCCAGGAAACCTGTAAATAAAAAGGAGTCTGGAATGCTGTCTACCTGACATTCATTCAAGTTGTTTATATATGAACTAACTTCACTCTTTGTTTCTCAGGGTCACATGTTTATTTAATGAACTCATGATAAGAGCCGAGCACTGGATTAAGTTGGGAATATAACAGTCAATGAAAAGAAAAAGGATTCTTATGCTCTGAAAGAATATATATTAGCAGAGAAGGCATATATTAATAAAAATATAACACTCACACAAAAAGGCACCAAGTTATTATAAACACAAACACACAAGTATAAATAAAGGTAAATATATATAAATAAAAAAGACACTATCAGTGTGATGAAGGAAAAGTCCTCTCTTCTATGAAAAGTAGATAGTCTGAAGGAACAAGGAATGATTTTTAAAGATGTCATATTTGATTGTAATTATGTGAGGAGGTAGAGGTGTTAATCAACCTTATGTGGCAATCATTTTGCAATATATATGTGTATCAAATATCACGTTGTACATTTTAAATATATACAATATTAGTCAATTTTAACTCAGAAAGATATTTGAAGAGCATAGAAGAGTGTAGAAGAGATAATCAGAAAGGCATCAGGAGCAGTCAGTATAGAGGTATAACTGTGGGATAAAGTGAACCAAGTTAGCATAGAGGCCTGCAGCCCCAAAGAAAGCATATCAGAGGGCTGGCTGAGGCACATGGGTATCATTCAGAGCCTTTCTTTCCCATTACCTGTAAAACACTAGAAGAAGAATGTAAAGCAAAATAAGATTCTGGATGGTTTCCTGTAGTGATTTTATAGTCGGTGACATTCTAGGGTCCTTACCATCTACTGTCTCAAGTACCTAAAACAAATAATAATTAAAAAACACTGGCTTGCCAATAATAATTTAGGATAAAGTAATCTGAATTTTTAAAAATTTTACCTTTCTGAGATGAGGTTAGAAATGCATGTCCTCAAATGATTAATGAAAACTATATTTAATTGGTAAGCATTTTATAAAATGTAGCTAAATATTTTAATTACTACATCCAAATCAATTTTTTGAGAGTTTTCTATTGTGTGTTTGGTTCAAATAGTCTTGCAGAAATTATTTTTATTTTGTGTTTTGACTGTTTAAAGAATGAATTTTTAGGCTTTACATTTGAGATATGATATAATTGACTAAATAGAACTCTTTTAAAATCTCTAAGGTATCTGGCAATGTCACCAGAAATGTAAATAAAACAGAGAAGAAAAATTGCTATAGAAATGTTTGGACTCTAAGGAGTTGTTTTCTTTTATATTTAATTTAGCTTTCTTGCTGTAGCTTCTTGGTTTTTGAAGTATTAAAGTGAGCTCATTTAAATAGATGAAGACAATATTATTCATTTGTTTGTGATGAACATGGTTGTCATGTGAGCAATAAATATGTCCAAGTATAATACTACCAGGATTTTTGGTAGTATTTTTAAAATAATTTGTATTGATTTGCCTGCAAAGTTCATCATAAAATCTTTCTAACCATATTAATATCCTTGTTAGTGAAAACAGCACTACTTTTGTGTCATTTATGTGAAGAGAATAATGAACATCATAAGGGACATTTCACATTTAAGTATTGAATTTTTGTTTATAAAAAGATTTTTGTCCTTTATATCTATAAGTAAGCAGCTATATTTCGAGTACTTTTTTGAGTTAGTTACCATTCTTAAACTTTGCTGTGAGCACAGCAAAAGTCCAAATATCTACACAGCTGAGTTTTATTTACATTTTATTAAATATTTGCTAATATTTGACTAATGTTTAGTTATTTGTCTCAGTCTTTAACTATTACTTGAATAGTTAAAAGTATTACCATACCAGTTTCCCCTTTGTGTTGTTAGGACAAATCAAATTCTAACAAATCTAATACTGATAAGAATTTTAAAAGTTATCAAGATATGAATGTTCCCAGTTTCCATTTTAAAGCTATATTTAGCTCTTCTATGGGGCTTCCCTGATAGCAAAATAGATAAAGAATCTGCCTGCAATGCAGGAGACCCCTGTTCTATCCCTGAGTTGGGAAGATCCCCTGGAGAAGGGAAAGGCTACCCATTCCAGTATTCTGGGCTGGAGAATTCATGGACTGTATAGTCCATGAGATTGCAAAGAGTCAGACATGACTGAGTGACTTTCACTTTCACTTTAGCTCTTCTACTTCAGAACATTTAAACTTTAATAATATTTTACAAAATTTCAGAGATGATATGGTTTTGCAAATCTCAAACTTCCACTAGCCATAAAATCCATGCATACTGTTAACTATAGCTATTTTAACTTCTTGGGAAAATGCGTTCATTTTTCAAAATATATTTTTTAAAAGGAAAGTTAGATGTAAAAAGAAAAAAAGAGTGATGAATATAAGCATTGTTTTGTGTTTATACCACAGAATAGAGAACTGATTTTTAGAAACCAAGTGATTCACGTGTACTGTGGTATCTATTCTATTTTCATGCCCACACGTATCCATCATGCAATTCTCTATTTTCTACCTCTCTCCTGACATTTTTTCTAATGCTTTGTATAAAGTAGTTATTAATAACATTTTTCATGTGGTAATGAAGATGAAGAAATAGACAAATTAGAGTGTCTCTGTGGTACAAGTTAGCAAAGGATTTCATATGAAGTTCTGGGGTTTTCCAATACTGCAGATATTCTTTGATTACAGGTGGTATGAATGTGTGACCATAATGTTACATAAATTTTACCATAGAACTGTAGAGGTGAAAACAACCTTATATTTAAAAGAGTAAATATTTTTTTGTTGTATGTGTGCATGTTTTATTTGGAGGGTGGAAAATGGAAGGGAGAAGAAATAATTTGCATAGCTTGAGTTTGACAAAATAATCCCTGGATATTTTAACTATCATCAGATTTTCAGCATTTATAGGCTAATTAGAGAGACCATCCTTTTTTAAAAAAAGACCCAATATCATTTGACTTTTGGCATTCATTTGCATCAATGTAGAGAGCATTCACCAGGCTGCTCATGGCTATTGGCACCACAGCAGAGACCTCACTTTGGTATCTTCCTGATTCCCCTCTCCACTGACAGATCTGTTGCATTAGGCCTCCATGCTAAGTCTTGAGACACTGCCCGTTAGTTCCATGGAACTTCTGTCCTTTATAATAAATAGGCTTGCATTCTCCTGAAAATCAATTAGTTTTACATCATAGAAATCTAAACTCTGAGGGTGTAATGATCATTTTGCCTTTTCCTCCTCAAACCCCCATGCTGCTACTGCTAAGTCACTTCAGTCATGTCCGACTCTGTACGACCCCATAGACAGCAGCCCACCAGGCTCCTCCGTCCCTGGGATTCTCCAGGCATGAACACTGGAGTGCACCGCCATGAAAGTGAAAAAGTGAAAGTGAAGTTGCTCAGTCATGTTAGCCGGACTCTTAGAGATCCCATGGACTGCAGCCTACCAGGCTCCTCCATCCACCTCCATCCAAGGGATTTTCCAGGCAAGAGTACTGGAGTGGGGTGCTGTTGCCTTCTCTGTAGAAAGCTTAAATTCTGTTTGGCATAAAATCCCTGCCTCCCACTATCTGTAGTATTTATGAAACTCTTGATAATAAGATCTCCCTAGGAATCCATGTCTATTGTTTAAAAATGTAATCCCATTTTGAGATAAAAAGTTTGAATGCTGTTTTTTTACTTTAACTTGTCTTACATTATTTGTTTATTAAAAATATAATTTAGATTATTGCAACATAGGATAGAGTAGTGAAATTTAGAAGTCAGTTGTTAATATCATCTGAAATATCATTTCTCAGTCACATAGGAACTTCTGTCTTGAGTGTTCTACTGACTATTACATACAGCTTCCTTATATCAAGTTGATATTTATTTTCTTCCCATAGAATCCATTTTCACCAGTTACAATCTATTCATAAAAAACATATATCATTCCTCTCCCCATGACAATCCTTCCACTAAATGAGTACTGCTCCTTCTTTTCAAGTATGTTATCTTTCCAAGTTAGCCATCTTCAGTTGCTTTAACATACCCTTGTCATCTTGTTCATCATTGAACACCTTCCTCCTTTGCCTCCTTTATTTTATTCCTTTTATATTTATTTAATTACATTTATTTTTGTTATCTGTTTTTTTTTTTAATTTATGTTATCCCTTTTATTTTTATTATTTTAAAAGTGTGGAATCCTAGATTATCTATTATCTTTCAGATGTTGTCTGCACAAAGAACAATAGCATAGGGCTATAATTGCCCTACCCAGGCCCACAGAGGACATTTCCAACAATGTAACCCAAAACTGAATGAACTTTTTTCAGTTTTATCACACTGTTTATAGGTATTGACTTTATTGCTCATTAAAATACTTATGTTAAACTGCCTTCTATCTACAGTATATATTTATTTAGTTGTGTGTGTGTGTGTGTGTGTGTGTGTGTGTGTGTGTGTGTGTGTGT